>DWJZ01007686.1:0-11905 GCA_018249125.1 Asbolis capucinus
TTATTGATTATTTAATGTTAATAAATTAATTTAATAATTAAAAGTACTTTTTTTTCTCCCTGAACATGTAATTTTGCGGTAATTTATAGGGTGCCTAATACTTTTGGCCAAGGCTGTAGTGTAGAGTATAAGTAGTGCACACATCACTAATCAAATCTATCGTTTTAAAAAAACCGACTTCAAATGCCTCCGACAATGGAAGCTATCATGGTCAATGTAGTTGCAACCACTTAAATACGCATTATTAAAGATAGCTCAAAAACTAACCGCCAGATGTCGCTCATAATTACACGCAATTATCCGACAAGTATTACCTTTGAACATAAACAGAATTATAAAGATCGGAATACCCAACATAAAGTTAATAACGCATATTTAAAAAAACAAGATAAATGCTAATAACTCAAAAACTACTCGTCAGATGTCGCTACATGAACATACGGTACAAGTATTACCTTTAGAATAAACAAAGACTTATTAAAATAGGGACACCCCATAAAAAGTTATGAGGTAAAGAATAAAAAGAAAATATCATTAGTAAGAATAAGTCTAAGACTGCTCGTCAGATTTTTTTTACATCCTACAAATTATTGCTTGACCACTATTCAGTCTGATGGTAAGCGGCGATGTGGACTTAGATGGTAAAGTACACCAATTTAGTATTGGCCTATTTATTCTTGACTTGAAGACACATTGTAATCGATCGGAAACACCGACGATGGCAACGTATTCCCGTCCTTCGCGGTACGTATGATAAAAGAGGACGCAAAGCGTGACATTCGCACTGGCGGAATTTCTACGACGAAGGGATGGATACCGGCCGTGCGTTGACTCGTTTGACGGTGGAATTAAATCGTGTAATTCCTGCGCACCCTCTCCAAAATGTATCCTGTAGAATATCGAGAGGATGCAACTCTTCGCCTGTGCTCGAGACTCTGGAGTTTGATCTCAACCAATTTAGGGTCACCAATTAGCCTCTTAGCGCGCCTCTCTAGTGAATACAATGCTGGTAGATGGCATTTGGCAGCACCAGCCCATACATGGCAGCAGTACTCCACACAAGATCTGACCTGAACCTTATAAGGGGTTCATAGTTGTTTTGGTGTGAAATACTGCTGAACCCTTGCTAGGTTACCTAGTTTCCTAGCAGCTGCCTTAGCTTTGGATTCAATGAACCGCCCATAGTTAAGATTTAAGGAGACCTCTACCCTAAGTGTTTGAAGGCGGTCCGCTTATCAAGGATACACCCTAAAAATTAGGAGCCAATTATATCGCACATACGCAACGTTTCACCCTAAAAACACATCCTCTTCCATTTTTACAAGCTTTTATTTGACTGCAGTGTATGTTTGTGTCAGTATGTTAGTATATTTGTATATTTGTTTGTTAAATGAACGTGTCGAATTTTATGTATTTTTATTACCTATTAGGGCTTCGTCATGATTAAGCTTGTGTTTTTTTAATATTATTATAAATATTGTTTCGTTCCAAACCCAATGACTTTGTTGCAAAAGTGTCAAGAAAGCTCTATTAAACAGTCAGCTAAAATGTTCACATTCAATTAACAGTTCCCACACAGCAACGCAAGTAACATAACAGACCATACCTAATGAAGACCATTCTAAGCGTAGTGGATCCGATGAATACAAGGAGAATCCAGAAGACTACTACTAAACCAGATCTTTACGGAGTAAGCTAAAAGTAACTACTATACGCCCTACCACTTGTGATAAACATTTGTATTCAATTAATTAGTGCTTGACCACAATACCACCTGATGGTAAGAAAGTGGTCATGGTGGTAAATCGCGCAAATTTTGCAAAAGCCTTCACTCTTGATTCGAAGACATTTACATTGTAATTAAACGGGAACACTAACGCGGGTAGCTTGTACAAGTCAAGCACGAAT
Source organism: Asbolis capucinus (assembly GCA_018249125.1). Taxonomy (NCBI): domain Eukaryota; kingdom Metazoa; phylum Arthropoda; class Insecta; order Lepidoptera; family Hesperiidae; genus Asbolis; species Asbolis capucinus. Next base: position 1,909 of record DWJZ01007686.1, read on the forward strand.
TTATTGAATATAAAAACATACTTAAAAAGTAATATATTCGGTACCACCATTTGACCATTTTATTGGTTGTGTTAGGGGATCAGCTGCATTGTAATGTTTTCCGTACACTATATTTGTTGTCTAACAAAGTCCTGGTGATATTTGCCCATATACGTCATAGACGTTGGCCCAAAAAATAACTGGCTCTCATCCCCCTAGCCGGAAATGATGATTTGCGAGGGGATCTAGTCAAACAAAATGGTGTTAGCTAGCCAGGTGGCAATAGATTATACTAATTTGTAATAAAATATAGGAAACATTCTCAGACATTATTTTGAATGCAACATGAAAAAGAAAGTAAGGGAACTCAGAATAGTCGTTCCAACTCAAAAATTTGAACTGGAAGGAAGAAAGTAACTCAAATTTAGTCTGTAATTTATTTCACATTAATCTACAGACAACACCTTAAATGAGCCAGGCATTCCGGAGTACTCCTCGTTGAATTTACTACAAAGTCTTTTAGATTCATCTGTTGCTGCACGCTCCATATACTTGAAATGTTTGATAAAAGCTGGTTTGCAAAATTCTTTAAAATTTTGTTCTGAAAGTAAAAAATGTCTATATCAATAACTAAAGTTTAATAAATTATTTTATTTTAAAATTTTCAGACTTAAATTATTTCAAGAGTTTTCGGTTTTGGATCGAACAATAGATTAAACATGAAATCATTTTCGGCACAATACTATGTTTTCATGTAACTTTTGATAGTATAAAACACGGGCTCCCCTATTTTTCTCATCATCATCTCACCCCATCACAGCCCACTAATGAGCACGGGTCTCTTCTCTGAAAGAGAAAGTTAAGGCCATAGCCTTACATAACATTGAACAAAGCATAGTCTATCGTGGTGCATAACAATTAACGTACTGGTCATGTCATGTGCAGTGTCCAAATCTCCGTCAACGTCTTTGGGTAATATATTTTTAGGAAAATTTTTATGCAATGACTCATGACTATTATGAACATGTAAGCGAGTTAAAAGTTTCTTCGATAATCCCTGTTTGACGATTCCTACTACAATCTCTGTGACTTTTGATCCACTTATCAAGTGGAACCCTCTCATACGAAGACCAAGTGCCTCCTGTAAAAAGAAAAAATAGTGTGAGACTTTGAACGGGACCTATATTAAAACAAAATGGAAAATCGTGTATTTTTGTGTTATACGCAACGCACGAGAATGCGCTGACAATAACAATAAAAATTGTATTATTGTTGCATTTTTGATATTCTGCGACTGCTTGTAATTTTTGAGAAATTTGGAAGATATAATTTTCAGCAGGGAAGACTTCCCTAGGCACTTAAGGAACCAATATTAAATAAAAAAAATATATATTTAAACAGTTAACAACTTTAAATTATGACGGGACATTAATTGAGCCAAATATTAATGTACACACACACACATACCACACGCACACACACGTACAAACACACATGCATGCACACACTCACCACTATTTTAATTATGTTTAGATTGAGGTCAATATAACTATAACTAGGCTATAAATTACTGCAGCAAGATATAGGAAGGTCTACCTCCCGGGCCAGAGCTCGCATTTTTCTGGATAGCAGTGTGAAGCATGCATGGTTAATAAAAATTAAAGATTTAAGAAATACGTCAAAGATTTTTATTTATCTAATGTTAGCTGAAAGTATATTATACATACATACATATATATATATATATTTATTTATTTATTTTATATGCCATTTATAAATATTTTATACCTAAGTATAATTATATATGTATTTATTCGTTATGTATACTGAATTTATGTACGTAAGATACTTATTTAGTATAAATTAATAGTATTTTATATATTACATTATTACTGTATATATTAATTTTTGTATACACTAAGTTTATATTTCTACATCACCTGTCCACTCGTGGGACTTCTGGAAGACATTACAACTAGGTATAAAAAGTGCCCTTGTACAATTTTTTCTACATGTCTTTTTTCTCTGTGTTTTATTGTGTGTACAAAATAAATAAAAAGTTTATTTTGTTTTTGATCATTGATGTACATTGTTAACTGTACAGAGTTTTATAGCTAACTGTAATCAGGTACTTTATAACTAATAATGTTACTGAAAATGGTATACATTTCTGAATGGGAATACTTACATGCGTTATCATTATAGTATTCGTTATTATAACAGGGTTGAGTTTAGCAATAATACCAAATGTGAAATTTCTGAGATCGCAAATAAGTTCAATTCCTGCGTTGTAATCATGTTTCAATATGTAATGAAAAACCTGTAATATGATAATGGTATGAATGATTATAAATTAAGTAGCTTTTTGTAGTATAAGCAGGTAAACGAGCAGACGGGTTACTTGATGGTAAATGACCACCGCGGACCATAGACATTAGCAACACCAGACTGAGGTGCCACTAACGCTTGTCGGGAAGGAAGGGGGACACGTATACGGAGGGAAGACAAAGAAACAAAGGTACATAAGTGAAGCAATCAGAATTAATAACTACACCAACTGACCCTAAATACACCAACAATACATCATTATGTAGTTCAGGACGGATGCAGAAGAAGAATAGGAAGGAAGGTGATTGAAGGAAGAAGGAAGGATAAAAAGAGATGAATTGCCGCTCAAGCCACGAGGAATTGTTTGGTAGCTGATTCAAGTAAGGAAACGACCATACGGGCTTTACAAAAAGATAGTGAACCCCACCACTGAGCAATTTATTTTTGTTGCCTCTTACAAAACCCGAGTCTGTTAATATGGGATGGGTGTTATTCTTAGTCAACCATCACCACTTCCTCGTCCGAGTGGTACACCCCCCTCTTCACCACCCCGCTGAGTCCCTCTTCGATTCATACCCACTTCAACTCCACTCTTCAACCCGGATGAGATTATATCTTCTATAATAAGGACCTTTCATTCCTCATTTTCAACCCCCTTAAGCTTATCTCCGTAAAAAAGGAGCCTATCGTTTAACCTATTTCATCAAAATCAGTTTAATAGCTTAGGCGTGAAAAGGTAAGAGACAGATAGATATTTTTACAGGTATTTATAATATTAATAAAATAATGGTCACGTACACACCATCAATATATATCTGGCAATGTCCATATGTTCAAATAATGCTGCATCTGGGTTATATATATGATAGAATATTATTCTATGGTTTTCTACGGTTGGTTTTGGTAACAGGCACATATCACTGAAAAACAATTAATAATTTTTTTTATTGTACTGTCTTGTGACCCAACTATGTAATGCTAAGATGACGAAATAAATCTTTCTTTCTTTCCAAAAAAATATTATACAAGTAAGAGGCCAACGCAGTGACATCCTAGTGGATTGGACGTAGGTCTCACGGCGGGATAAGTCTTGCGGGACGCACGTCTAGTTTTCAAAGTTATGTGCGTATCAGAAGTCGATTCTCACGTGCTACAGGGAAGGAAAACATTGTGAGGAATCCTGCACTCGTGAGAGTTCTCAAATACAGATAGTCTTCAATGTGTACATAACAGGACAAACAATCACAAAAGGCGGTCTTATCGCTAAACAGCGTTCTTTACCACAACACCTTTGGGTAGGAAAATTTTAGAGCAAAAACAATGATAGGCTGCACACTCGTTTGTCCCTCTAGCTCGCGAATCGAATTCGAGCCACGGTATCCCCTGCCTGTCGTAAGAGGCGACTAAAAGAGGGCTTTCAGGGTTGCTAGGCCGGCATCTAACCGCCCAATAGCAGCCCCGGGAAGGACATCGGTATGTGTGGTCGCGTATCGTCGGAAACTGAGTAGATCAGGTGCGGGTGTTCGAGTTCCTCTCGGGAAGGGCCTAACATTAGGTATCGCGCTAGGAGGACTCCGGTAGCGTTCCATTGGAGATCCCGGAGTCCTCTAGGTAGTACTGATTAAGGCCACCGGGGGTTTTAGTGCGGTAAAATTCTCACATAACCCTATGTCAGCTCCCACGGCAACGGATACCTTATGAAGGTTTCCTCCTCAATAAAAAAGGTGCATACTTAAAAAACACAAAACTTAAACTATCTGAGTTTTAAATGCACAAATTCTTCATAGAGTTCAAAGGTGAAGTTCAGCAATCCACCCCTGGCCGGCGTGATCAATTATGGGCTACAATAAACAGACCAATGCGAATTAATACTTACAAAACTTGTAAATAATTTTTGAATTCATTCTCCACGTCGAAACCTTGAAGATATTCTGGCAATAGGCCTCGTAAAGTACATATCTTATCCAATAGTTTCTTCGCTCTTTCTATAGAACCTTTACTGTGTATTAAATATCGTTCAAGATATTCCTTGTCTGAAAACAAATATGATTCTAAATTCCTTACTATATACGTTATATACAAAATTCCTCATTTTGTAGTAGGTACGAGTATATTATGTTGTGAGTAATTTTTATTTTAGGAGTAATGCCTGAAAAAATTATGATTTGGAATGGAATGATCGGCTCATTAGTCTACGGCAGTTATTCTCAAAGTAATCCAGGTGACATCTCACTCCTGGGCTTGACAGGTCTACGAGGACGTGAAACTAAAATAGGGGGTCACAAGTTCTAAGGGGGGTTCATTGAGAATTTAAGTAATTTCGATAGCAAAAGATAAAAATTCGATGTCTTTCCTTATAAATTTAGACAGATAAATCTTATTAAAATATGAAACAAACAAAACAAAATTCCAAATTTTTGATTTTTGACCAGTTTGTGAAAATTAGTGTTGGCTTCATGATTCTTATTTTTAGATTTACAGGTGAATGTTTTACTTTTTTGACGAATTATGGATACCTGTCAGAAATTTGGCCAGTGGTTTACAGAACACAGTGAAATTTATAAGATGGTGTATGAAAAAATAAAGTTTGGGAAACTCTGGTCTAGAGACTTTATAAATACTCTAAAAAATAAATATTTTTTTAAATTCAAAATATATTACTTATGTAATATTTACCATATTCCTTCATCAAGTAATGTGGTTGCATTTTGATCCAGTCGTCAAATATATTTAAATCTTGGTGCAGTCTGTTGATATCTTCATAGTTGAATATTTTTCGAACTTCAGCCAACTGGTTCTGGTTGAACTCTAGTATTGGGTTGGATGGTAATTCATTCATTATTTGCTTCGTATTAATATAATTTGATACTGTACTCTTTACTTGTTTTTAGAGAATGAAGTTGCAGTAAGAGATTATTTGCCTTTATATATTTTTTTTGCTGCGCTAATATGTTTAACTACGTATACATATAAATTTCGTAATGTTTCTTGGATTAAGTGGTTAGAAAATTGTCTATTAGACTTTAAGCCATTGTTGGCACACTCAGTATTTTGGTCAGTACCTGAGGAGGGCTAGAGTACAAATATAAATTTGTACCGACTTGGTCAATGTACTTGGTGCCACAGTATACAGCTTTACTGGCTTCGGACCTCAAAGTTTGAAGGACCCAGTAATTTAGATTTATTTTATTATTTTTTTTCAATTTCGAAGTTGAATATATTTTTTTTATTAATTTGGTTTCGAATTTCGAAGTTTGAAATTTGAATTGGATTTTTTTTAATTATTGGTTTCGTATTTTAAATTTGAATTGGAACAATTTTTATTACTATTCAGTTTTTTTCTTGGACAATAGAGTCTGAAACATGTAAATTTGACACTATAACTATAACAACCAAGTAAGCTGTGACACTTTTTGTACTATCTGTACAACCAACCAAGCTGTGACACTTTTTGGACTATCTGTACAACCAACCAAGCTGTGACACTTTTTGGACTATCTGTACAACCAACCAAGCTGTGACACTTTTTGTACTATCTGTACAACCAACCAAGCTGTGACTCTATTTGATTCATTTTAAAAAAACACCGACCCGATTTGAATAAAATTGCCTGTTCCTTAAGTGTACCTACTGTAGTTTATTAAAATAATTAATGTTCAACATTCGATAATTAGTTTCAGATGTACACATGGACAAAGAAACAGAGATATTCACCTACATACATAGATCTGTAAAATTTTGTATATTTGCTTGAAATACCCAATGGTTATCCATTATGTAAAAAAACACATTTCTAATAACATCACATATTTACGTCTCTAATACATAACCTGCTTTTTTGAAGTCAGCTAAAAATAAATCTTTATGTTCTTAGGCATATTTTGTGCTTTTTTTACTCCGTAATTTATGTCTTCGGAGAGAAATCACCAAAAATATAGAAAAGAAGAAATTGCGCTCGCTTCGCTTTGGAAGAAGATTGGAATAAAACTATCCAATAATCCTTCTCGTGATATAAGCTGTAAACATGTATCCAAAAAGCATGCAAAAAGTATCCTATAACCATTGTTCTTATATAAGCTACAAACATGCTAAATTTCATCTAAATTGGTCCATTGGTTTCGAAGTTGCCATACTAATTTAAACCTGTTATCCTGCGGAAACCAAGCCAGTTCATGGGATAAAACCTATTCTATAACCATTCTTGGATTTTAAACTTTGATCCAAGTCTCATCTTCATCTGTCTGTGGTTTTTGCGCGAAGCTAGAACAAATAGAGAGACAGACAATAAATCCAAAATAAATCTTTGTGGTCGATAAAAAACCCTCCCCGCAGCAAAATTTGGAAAAATATTTTATGTACAGAATTGACCCCGTTACAGTTTTATTATTATATCATCTCAAGCCATCCCGGCCCACTATTAAGCACGGGTTGAACCTCTGAATGAGAAAGGTAAGGCCATAGTCCACCATGCTGGCCAAGTGCATATTGGCAGACTTCACACACCTTTGAATTTTGCAAACTCCCCGGCATGCAGGTTTCCTCATGATGTTTTCCTTCACCCTTATAGCGAGTGACATTTAAACCCTTAAAACGCACATAACTCCAAAAGTCACAAGTGCGCCTCGGGTAGAAGACCGAATTCATAACCACTAGGCTATCACCAGTTCACCATAAATATGTAGGTATATCTAAAAGGAATATAAAGCATTACCCAGCGCAATATGATATACCACTTAATATTGGTGAACAGTGTGGGAAAGAACAGATCTTAATTCTTCTCTCCTCTTTCCATCATCGAGCAACAAAACTACGCATAGTGAATATTCATAATTTGACGTAAGATGTGATAGGTCGCCGTTTCAGAAGAGAGATAGGAGAAGAGTAAAGTGGATAATTGTATGAGACGACAATACGTTTGGCGTCAAGAAATATTTTATTGTTCACTGAGTACTCTAAATGTTTACTTTTGCATTTTTATTCGTATACACAGATATGTCGCGCGCGTACCCGCGCGTGACACGCGGGTGTTAAATGGTTATTTCTATCTCATAAAATGCCAATATTAAAATAATTCGTAGTTTACACATTGCTCCATTGATATCGTTAGGAATAGGTATGGGTTACGGTAATAGGTCCCAAATTAAATGGTTTTTTCGCACATCAAAAATACCCAAGGTGCCTTATGAAGTTTTCAAACTGCGGTTACGAAAAAAATCCGCGCGTTTTACCTAAAAATATTTATAAATATCAGGTGTTAAGTCTTGTCGAAAGCCCTCAGACACTTGGGTTGGTCAATAATTCTTACACCAATCCGCAATAATTTAACGTAGAAGAATATGCTTTAGACAGACTAGTGCTCAATACTTGGCCATTCACAGAAAATATAACGGAAAGAAGAAAAGTTTGAGAACCCAGGAAAGTTATTATAACCGCAATATTTAAAGAAAGAAATTGCCGAATATAAATAAATATCTCTGGACAACTCACACACGGCCTTTTGACCTCAAACTAAGCGTTTTCTTGTACTATGGTGATCAGATAACTGTTAAACATGTATATATTTTTTTAAATACATACTTATGTAGATATTTATACGCAGACATACTGAACAAATATTCCTGCTCTCACAAAAAATATTTAACTGGGTGGGAATCTAACCCACGGCCTTCGGTGTAGAAGTCAGGTTCACTAACAGCTAGACCAACCGGCCTGTCAAATTAATCTGAAATTATGTGAAAATTATTATTTCATGCATTATTTCATATGCAACAGGAAGAAGGTAAATCAGTGAACTCAGAAAGTCGTTCCAACTCCGAAATTTGAAGTGGAATAAAAAAGAGACGAAAATTTAGTCTGTAATTTATTTCACATTAATCCACAGTCAACACCTTAAATGAGCCAGGCATTCCGGAGTACTCCTCGTTGAATTTACTACAAAGTCTTTTAGATTCATCTGTTGCTGCACCCTCCATATATTTAAAATGCTTGACAAAATCTGGTTTGCAAAATTCTTTAAAATTTTGTTCTGAAAGAAAAGAAGAAAAATTATAGATTATCATTCTGAACTTCAGATCATTATATTATGAACGTATGTCGAATTTATTTGGCTTCAACCCATGGCCCACTACTGAGCACTGGTCTCTCCTCATACTGAGTAGGTCTCAGAGCATACTCCACCACGCTGCTCCAATGCGGATTGATGGACGGGTTACTGGCTAACCCAAATGTCGGAAAGTTTTATGCGGCCCATAGGCCTCCGACGTGCTTTAACGATTGCTATCCTACGACATCAACAGGGAAGGATGGCCTTAAGTGCCCTCCGAAGCAGGGAAGCATTCATGAAATTTTGCTATTAGAGGTCACCCATCCTCTTACCGACCTCGCCAGCTGTTGCTTAACTTTTTCGATAGGTTACAATAGAAACAAGCCCCCGGGCTATGCGGGCTAATACATATATAGACCTCAAATGTTATGAATATAATATATTCATAACGGTCATATTATGGCCGTTTCAAAAAGGTGTCACAATAAATAGGAAAAGAATATACTTCTAATTTGGCCCACCACCAAGTGCAGTCGAAAAGTGCTTTGAGACCACAAATGGCACAAAATTTTTGAATTTTATTTTTTACATGTTATAAGTTAATAGTTGACTACAATCTCACCTGATGGTAAGTGGCGATGTAGTCTTAGGTGGTTAAAAGCATTAGCTTAGAAGAAGCCTATTCATTCTTGTCTTGAAGATACCGACATTATACTTGAGCGGAAACACAGACGCTGATAACTTATTCCAATACTTCGTGGTACCATACAAAGGTCAAGGCGATGCGTGCTGTCAGTACCGGAGGGATACGTTATAAGAATGGATACCCGGGGTGCGTCGTGTCGTACGATGGTATAAAGGGGTGGGGGTAATTAAGTTGTGTAATTCATGCACATACTCCAATATTTTTTTTGGTCATATTTTCAACTTCGAAGTTCGTTTGACTGTCTTCTTTTCTGAGATTCATGAGTCGCTTAAAAACTTGCCTATATTTCAATTGGCTAGTACTGGATGCTATTGGATAAAAGAAAAATTACCTGTCATTTTATTTGCAGAATCCAGATCACCGCCGATGTCTCTTGGTAAAATTTCTTTAGGAATAAATTTATACAGTGACTCATAACTTTCATGAACGTGTAAGCGAGACAAGAGTTTTTTTGATAGACCCTGTTTGACAATTCCAACAATAATATCCGTGAATTTTGATCCACTTATCAAGTGAAACCCCCTCAATCGAAGACCTAGTGCCTCCTGTAAAATTAAAAAAAACAATCTGAGTTTTGGTAATCATTAATATAATCCATTCATTCATTAATATCGAGTTTAAAGAAATCACATTCTCGGTCTAAAAATCCTTATTCAAATGCCTCCAACAAGTAATACGATGGAGCGTTCACTGTCAACTTAGTCGCAACCAATTAAATACGCATTGTTAAAGATAAATCAAAAACTCTGACGTCGCTCAAAATTACATGAAATTATGCGACAAGATTTTGAATAAAAAAGGAATAATAAAAATCAAGATACCCAATGAAAAGTTAATAACGAATATTTAGATAAGGAAAAATATTAATAACTCAAAAATCACTAGATATCACTTAAAATAAAATAGGACCATATCGTAAGCGCCACTGTTGTATCAAAAAA
>DWJZ01007687.1:0-11905 GCA_018249125.1 Asbolis capucinus
TCCTGGACGGCTGTGCCGGTTTAAATGATTTTTTGTATGCGTTTGGGTGGCGCCCTGGATTGTGTAGATTCACAAATCAGCTCGATAGATGGAGCTGTAGGCTATTTATCTATTAGTAGTATTGCAAAATATAAACATTCATATGTTGTACTGAAATATAGTATTTTCACGTACTATATAATTCTACTTTATTATACAGTATATAGTATGGAGTCCCGAAATACAGTACAATATTATATAATATAGTAAGGTTGCCAACCCTAATTGGGGGCCTTTACACACCTTTGAGAACTTTATGGAGACTCTCAGGAGTGCAGGTTTTCTAACGTTACCACCGTTCAAACTACTAGGCTGTCACTGCCTGCTGCTTATAAATACAAAGGTATATTATTAGTACTATGTACTTTATAATACAAAATCTTAGAGGCAGTAAACTTAACCTAACTTGACTTTCGTGTTCAAGTAACAATTGAACCCGTAATTAACTGTCACGCTTAGTCCTAACCGCCCAATCTAGATAGCGTTGTCGCAATGAAATTTAATGAAATTATTTGGGCTTTCTAAATAATAGTAAGTAAATATATTTCGCTATTTAGAATAGTAAATGACAATAAAATATAATGTGGGCTAACATATTGGCTTTGACCCATCTATAGCCCAGTAGTGAGCAAGAGTCTGTCCTCATAGGAGGCTTAAAGCATACTCCACCACGCTGCTCCAATGCGAATTGGTAGAGGGGTTAGTGGCCAACTCAAGTGTCGGAAGTCTTTAAGCCACCTAGGCTTCCGACATGGCTTAACGATTGCTATGTTACGCAACTACCTGGACCGACGGCTTTAAGTGCCCTCCGTTTCTGAAGGATTCATGAAATTTTTGCCACCACACTGGGTGATCGACCCAGGGATACTGACCACAGCCTGCAGTTGCTTAACTTTTTCGACCGGTAATAATGGAAACCAACCGCCGGGCTATGAACGCATCCATAAAATTTTATATATTAAATTTTCATATTTGAATATTATATGCGATCAAAGCTCGGCGAGTGCATTATAGGCGATTGAAAAGGTTAAGCATAGCAGGCGCGGTCCGTAAAAGGATGGATGGATACAAGTGGTAAAAATTTCATGAACGCTTTCGTGCTTTAGAGTGCACGTAAAGACGTCGGTCCCAGTATCAATAGATAGGAATCGTTAGGCCCTTTTGGAGACTGTCTGGCGAAATACAAATTTCCGACATTTGGGTTGGTCACAAGAATATGAATCCAAGACTTCGTGTTTTTGCTTTTTAGTAGAGGAAACTCACGGTTATTGTAATTTATACAGATCGACTCAGCTGCATGCATATGGTGTCTGCAAGATCGGTGGCGGGAAGAAACTTTTGACATCTGACACTTGACAGACTCTAGTGATGGATTAGACTGTAAAGGAGACGGAGAAAACGGTTAAATTTACAACTTCTTATTTTGAATTCTCAAGAAATATTTTACTCTGCAGGAAATATAAAATTTTTAAATTTCCTTGTGCATCTACATGTACAGATATTAATCATTTAAAAAAATGTCCTAATGAAGACTTTTAAAAATAAATGTCGCCACATTTGTCGCCACAAAGCACAACACGTCATACAATGACGTAAAAAACAAAACCTGAATCACGCTATCGGAGTTTTCTGCATTATTAGCATATATACAAGCTCCGACCAACAACAGCCATAACACTATTTAATTCTTTGATTGCTATGACACAAAAAACCGACATATTCAAGTTATCACTTAAAAACTTTAGAAACATATGTATAAAAGTTTGTAGTTAAGAATATATAAATATAATTTGTATCTGTATTTATTATCAATTATTTATTCAACCTATATGTAAAATAAATAGCTTGTAAGACGCTTTGGTATTATTGTAAGTACTAGAAGGATCTGTTTATAATTAAAAAGAAATCTGCCGCTCCCAAGGTATCCCATCTCGCCAGTCGGTAGATACTCTTAGCTAAATAATCATCGGAATCGATACAAATCGATGCAAATTTGATCTGGAATTAGCACCGAGTATAGTTTTGAGTAACACAAAAAAAAAACAATCAAAATGAGGCCCTTTTCACTTGAATAGCGTTAGAAACCAACAGGAACTAATATCCGCTCATAACAGTCGGAACAAAATAACATAGCCCTACTGCGGCACTGAAAGCTCGGTAACATTCACAAACCTTGGACGGTGAATTGCCATTGAGCTAGTTTGAAGCTTTCATAAACATGTTTCCAGCGTAAAGCTCGTTTTAGAAGCTGAGAGTACTAATTACTGAAGTAGTGTTTTGTATCACGTACTTTTTCAACGTGTTTACCCTGACATTGCATGGTTGGAGCTTTTTTAATATATATTTTTACATATAATTTGTATATTGTTATAAAGTTATTTAATGAATTATTATTAATTATTAGTTAAATTTATATTATTATTTATTTGACAGGCCGATTGGTCTAGTGGTTAGTGAACCTAACTGCTACGCCGAAGGTCGTGGGCTCGATTCCCACCCAGGTCAAACTTTTCTGTGATGAGCAGGAATATTTGTTCTGTGTGTCTGGGTGTAAATATCTATATAAGTATATATGTTTATAAAAATATATATGTATGTATGTATGTATGTTTATCAGTTGTCTGATCACCGTAGTACAAGCAAACGCTTAGCTTGGGATCAGATGGCCGTGTGTCGTCCAAAGATATTAATATTTATTTAAAGATATTTATCTAGTATACTCTAGTCTAATAATATTATTATAAGCACATCGTGAGTACCCGTTTGCATTTTATGTTTAGTATCCGCGACGATATTAGTTTTAAAACAGTTCTCCACTTCTTCTTTCATGGTGGGAATGTCATCCTCCGTCCCACTCTTACATCATCTGTTCTGAAATGATATGTTGGCTGGGGTACGTTATTGTCATTTCTTCCTCTATTTTCTCCGCGCATGGGGGTTCAGTTCCTTAATAGCAGACAACTTGTTAGTGATACTGCAGCTTGGTGTTGATATTTGTCTGATGGTAATTGGTCACAATCGCTTATGGAGACCGGCAACAGAGGAATGCTTAGTAGCAATGGCCTCGAAAGGAACTTATATACATTTTTTTAAATGCCCTATACCCTAGTGAGAAAGGAATACTTTGGAAGGAAGGCCACTTCTCACTATAATGGTAATAAAATACGGAAAGTGAAAATCGTACAGTAGAAATTCTCCATCACAGACTCTTCCGTTATAAATAAAACCTCAAGTTTCTATTCCTGAGTACATTCTCAGTTACCACTTTTACCATAAAGATTTAAAAGCCAAAGGCAGCTCAGATCAGGTTCCATAGAAGAAAGGAACGCTTAGCGTTTAAAGAGCTGCAACACATTGGCAGGTCTAATGGCGTACACAGATTGTTTCCGCTAGGGTTGTCACACAAAAAATTTATGGTTTTGGATACATTTTTTACCTGTGTTGATATCAGATTGAACTTTGAGCTTCTTTAAGTAAGCTATTGGTTTCTGAGACGAAATAAATATTTTATTTTTATTTTTAAAGTTGGTCTTTACGTAACGACGGAGTTCGAATTGTGCGCCACTTATGTTCAAATGTTACGTGCGCAGTACAAATTATTTGTCTATTATTTTAGCATAATATATTCCCTATTATATTCTCAAAGACTTGTGAAATCTGTTATTTTGCACTTGACCAACGTGGTGGACTATTTGCTGCACCTCTCACATTGTAACAGAAGAGGCCAGTTAACAGTGAGAAGGACAGTTGTATTTAGGATGCAATGAATAATATAAATAAATAATACTAGCAGGTGATTAGAGAAGTGCTCGAAGCCCGACGGCTTCTGTACTGTGCAGGGCACACAACGTTGTCAGAGACCTTCGGGTGGCATAAAAAATTCAACACTTGGATTGGCCACTAACCAATCCATCCACGGTTCTCCACCAATCTGAACTGGAACGACGTGATGGAGTATTCTCTAGGCCTCCTGAGAGGAGAGGCACGTGCTTAGAAATGGGCCACAAATGGGTCGTAAATGGCTAGCTGGTTGACTTACCAGCGAGTGACAGCCCTATAAACAACACGGCGAGTTCCAATACCGCTAAGTTGCTGATTCACGTGAGCATAATTTCCTGTGCAGCGGAGGTGAGGATTTTTCCTGCGACAACTTAATGTTACCTGAATTGGCATATTTTGTGAGGGGATGCAAATTGAGGTTTTCGTTAGAGGGGCAAATTGATGGCGGAATTGTAAGGACACTTTTAAGGGTGGTTTTTTGCGCTGTTGACATTATAATTTACGATCATCACTGCTTTTTGATAGAACGCTTACACACTCATACCCTAGGATACCAGTGTTACAGGCATGAAAACATCATTTATGTAAATACCTAAAAATTAACAATTACCGTTAGATGAGTTCGTTCGTAGTCTTAGTAAGCAGTGCTAGTCTAACGTTTTAAACATCGGTCTCTCGAACGAGAAATCTTGAGTTCAAATCGCACGTCCAATTTTGAAATGTGTGTATTACAAGTCAGCTATCACTTGTTTCGGTGAAAGAAAACATCCTGTGGAAAACACAAACCTGCACTTCCTGGAGTTCCCCATAAAGTTTTCGAAAACGTGAAGTCTACTGGTAGAGGGACATTTACGAGTTGCAAAAATTAATTATGAGCTCGTAGTCAAGTGCTTACTTATTTTAATAATCAATTGATTGAATGTAAAATTAACATCCGCATAACACAAGAACTAACAACAGCAATAAGGTGGGAGTTATTACCAGCTGGGTTACAGGATAGATGAAGAATGAGAAAGAGCATGACTAAAGCACGAGGAAAAAGAAGAAAGCTCTTCCAGAATTTAACTGAAAAACTTATAAACACTTTTCTCCCGTGGCTTCGCTTAATATGCAAATCGGTGGAGAGGTTAGTCGCCAACTCGAGGAGGGTGGTATAGTCGTGGTTACATTGGATGGTCCAGAGATGGAGATCTTCTGGAGAGAAGCAGGAACTTGGAGCCATAACCCCGTCCTTAACTTAGGAAAATAATGACTAGCAAGAGAAGTTTGACTTCAGATATTGGATAGACCTTCCATCTCAAATTAAGAAAATATTTTTTTTTGTGTCCCAGATTTGAAAAGTAGGGTTAAGGTAGGTTTGTCGTCAGTGATGAGTGTGTAACACTTTGTTCTATTCTATTCAATTTTAATAATAAAGAATCAAATCCTTGATTAATTTCAGGACTCAAAACTGGACATCAATTAACACAAATCCTGGAAATACAAAATAAGTCTTTTGAATGTGCGCGTCAAAAATATAAAATCCATATTTAATCTATATTAACTTTAAATCATGCAATAACACCTGCATCCTGAAAAAGTAATCCTGTGGCGCATATTAAACCAACTATAGGGTGAAATACCGAAATAGCAAAATCCCAACATACAGAATCTCGGTCATTACCCGCGTTCGACGGGAATCGCATTCAGCTGCCGAGATACCCGGCATTGGAAAACCCGTGTCCACACTGGCTTCATTTATCCATTTTTCATTACTAAGTTAGTGTACTTTACCAACAAAGACTTCTTCGCCACTTACCATCAGGTGGGATGGAAGCGCTATCTTATTAATGGTAAGAAAATGTTCAACTGTGTTGGTTCCATTGATGGCCCATAACTGAGCACGGGTCTATCCTCATAATGAGGAGACATAGGCTCTATCACGCTGTTCCAATGGTAACGATTGGTGTAGAAAGTTAGTGGGCAATCCAAGAGTCGGAGGGTTTTACGCTGCCTATTAAAAGAAAGAAAACATTTATTCCAATATTTGTTTACGATATTGGTATAATACAAAACGTATCAGTAAGCACTAAACTATAGTTGTAGCAGAACCACAACACTGTTATTCTGTGCGAACCAATTTGGAAACAAAATATTGGTATATGCGGCATAAATGGCTTAAAACAATCAGGATTGGTGACTTCATGTACACTTCGAAGCATGGAAATGCTCATGAAATGTTTGTCCATAGCGTTGACCCATCCTACTACCGACTGCGACCGCTGTTGTTAGTCTCTGTCGATCGCTTACAATCCAAACAAGTCGCAGGGCTATGATAGGATCAATTTTCCACGCATTAGACATTAATATCTTACCGCACTCGGAGTACTTAATGGTTACTTTATTCGCTTAGTATTTGAACACTAAAACTGTAATGAGTGTTTTAGTAATCATTGTCTATTGTGTGCATTAGTTGATATTTAATGAACCATTAAGAAAAGCCTAGTCTTTATCTACCAGGCAAACAGAAGCGACATCTATAATGTTAGAAATGTCAAAAGCCACCCTGAACGCATCTTTACAATCGTACTCAATCTGAATTTAAAAATGAAGGCATTCGCGGAACTGATTCCGTGAAATTCGTATATCGTATATAATTTCAGTTTTTTATACGATTCACTGCCATAAAATTTAATTAAAACCTTTAAACATTGAGGCCTATTTACAAACAAAATATTGACCGAACATTTTATTTTGTATTTGGTTTAATAATTTTTTGGTTATAAAATGCTTGTAAACGGTTTGTTTGTTAAAACTTCTGCTCCGACGATTCAGTAATAAAGCTATTGTGATTATTTCTTTTATTTATCGCCCCAATGCTGGGATTGGGGTTCTGTAGCCGATAAATCCGATGAAAGATAGGTACTGTCTATTGTGGTTCTGTTATGGTTTTGGATGTTCTGGTTTTGGGTTGTCAATAATAATGGATTGTTGAAATAAATACTGATTTTTTTTTGCGTAAAACTATACGACAGACGGACATGAAGTGATACAGACAAGATGACATTAGACTTCATGAATGACAGATTGACAATGACAGGTCGATAGAGTGACGACCCAGACAGACTATACATAATAAAGACTAATAACTTATTACATGATGACATATGATCTTATAACAGAGGACTTAGGTCTTATCAAAGAATTCTTTTATTTTTTTATGTATTTTTTTAATACATTTATAACTATTATAGGGTATTGTAAAAAGTGAATTGTGAAATTTTGACTTTCGTTTAGTGAGCATTCGGCTCCTACGACGAAATAAACAATTTTCATTTCATTTCATTTTATTTCTTAAATTAATGAATTAAAAAAAAATTATTGAAAAAAAAAATTGTCTTACGTATTTTAGTGTTTTAAATTTTTAAAGAGCATGCAGTTTACCTTTAATGGAGGTGACACTAAACTATATATTCGTGAATATATTTTATTGTACTTTTAGTGTTCACTTTGTTGGTGTAACAAAATAAATAAACTAGTCGGTATGTAAGCTCCTCACAATGTTTTCCTTCACAACTTCTCTAATATGTACACAACTTTGAACATTAGAAATTTGCAGGATTCGAACCCCGAACCTTCCGACCGAACAAGATTAAAATCGTCTATCACTTGCTTGTAAAAATAGCTACCTTAACAATAAATATTAAACTATACTTTCATATGACAAAACACCACCGGTGCGTACGTCGCGTTTCACCTCGTCCTAATTATTCGTACTGCGAAGAAATGGAATAAGTTGCCCGCGTCGGTATTTCCGTTTGAATATAATGTAAATGTCTTCAAGTCAAAAGTGAATAGGCTTTTACTAAGTTAGTGCGCTTCACCATCAAAGACTACGTCGCCACTTGCCATCAGGTGGTTTCGTAGTCTAGCGATAACTTATTTCATATATAAAAAAAACCGATAAAGAAAGTATTTGCAAAACACGATAGATTTCTATAAGATGGTGATAACCAAACTTGACTTAGCAATAACATAATGCACAAGAACTTTCAAATAAACATCACAGGACAACTCACACACGGCCATCTGAGACCAAACGAAGCGTTAACTGGTACTATGGTGATCAAACAACTGAATTTAAGGAAATTAAAACACATACATATATAGATATTTTAACCCAGGCACAATACAAAAAATCCTACTCAACATAGAAAAGATTTTCTGGATGGAAATCGAACCTCTGACCGGCTTAGACAGGTTTATTAACCATTAGTAACTGGCGCTCGTTCTCACGCATCAACCATGTGTCAATCCATGTAAAATTGGTACCAAAATCTTCTCCAGAGAATTCTGGACAAAGTCGCTGAAGACATCATGCTCTATCTCCTACCATTTTAGAGTCTATAAAGGCCAAACAAACTTTAATTTTTATATATAGATTAGACCAACTGACCAGTCGAACTTGGCTACATACTCCAACTTTAAAACAACACAATCCACAACGACTTACGTGCTAAACCTAAGCTTATATGTATATCCCACTATCGTTTTATGCCCTTACTTATATTGTTATAATACTTGGTCCTCCGTGGGAAGGCCGGTGTGCCGCGGACGGGGCTAAATAATTGCTCGTCTTGTTGCTTGGGTTTTTGTTAGCGGGATCAATTACTTTCACGTGTACCTTACCTTGAGAAAACTGTATGAAAGGGCAGTTTTCCTCGTTGTGTATTTATTTTGTTTTATATTTTTTAACCTTCTATAAATTAGTGCTTGACCGCGATTCTACATGGTGGTAAACAGCGATGATGTCTTAGATGGTAAAGCGCACTCATTTAAAAGTAAAAGCATTATCTCTTGACTTGAAGACACTTACATTTTTATCCAATTTGAAGATCGACACGGGCAACTTATTCCAGTCCTTCGCAGTACGTATGAGGAAGGAAGACGCAAAGTGTGATGTTCGTACTGGTGGAGTGTCAACGGATTTATTTATACTTGTATGTATGTATGTATACAAAGGGAGGACTTAGTGCCTATTGGCATTCTCCACCAGTCAATCCATGGTGATGATGAGAGTATGAGGCAGCTGATAATAAAGACCAGAGGAAAAAGAAAATCAGTATTTAAAATTTATTCTTAATTAGAAATTTATTTGTTTATGTCACCTCTTACTAGAAGAAACAAAGGGTAAAACTTAATGTATAATGGCGCTGTCCACCATTCAACCCTGGGTGGACGTGGAGAAAGATGATGTTAGGTGTTTTACCATTGTCGAATAATCTTATCAATATTCAAAATTAAGGCAATATAGGTTATTAATAATATTGTATAATAAACAAATAATACAAATATATATATATATATACAATTATATATATATATATCCTAATATAATATAAATCCTAAATAAATCCTCATATTCAATATATAAACATACAAACATATTATAAAAATTATGCAACTGCATATATATACATATCTATCTTCTTTACGATTATAAATATATACATGATACATAATATTACTAAATTTATTAACATAATATTTATATTAATGTGGCAATATGCTTACACACAGTTTTAAGTCTGCATGGAAAATATTAACCAGATGGTCATAGGATTGGCTACTGATACTTAAACCTATAAATTTGTTTTCAGAAAAAACAGTTGGAATTCCAACAATCTTCAAAAAATTTGGAACGTTCCGTAAACATGCATTAGTTCTATAAACGAAATAGAGTATATAAATGGGCTAGAAATTGCCCTGGCTTTGGAAGAAGAGTTGTTCAGTTGTTTCGGAGTTGCCATACTAATTTTAAACTATTATCCCTCGGGAATAAAGCAGTTTTCTGGGATAAAAAGTATCCTATAACCATTGTTCTTACATGAGCCACAAACATGCTAGATTTCATCCAAATTAGTCCGTTGGTTTCGCAGTTGCCTTACTAATTTTATCCTGTTATCTTGTAAGAACCCTAGCAATTTTCATGGAATTTTGCGCGTTGTTTTTATGATTACATATATTGATATTAAATATGTTTATATATACAAGAATTGCTCGTATACTAGATAACGTGGTGCTCTCAATACTATAATCCATACATCAATAAAGCTTCTTGTCCACTATCCTATTTACACAAAGTATTCCGAACTACTTAAACCTAACCCTCTCTCGCCAAACACGCCTATTCGCCGGACATTAAGGGTTAAGAAATTGTCCAAGATCTATCCATATCTTGGAAACTCTGGCAATAAGTAACACAGTATCAAGTTAGGGTCCGAGGTTCCGAGGTTCGCTGTAAATATGGTTAAGCTGCTCGAAGCGCGGGCTTAAAACTGAAATTACTATAGCACACGCGATACACTGGGTGCAAATAAATTGTTGTAGTATTGAGGTGTACTCAGCTCAATTGTTAAGTCAATTAAACAAAACTAAAGTAGTTATTGTGACATAACTGTAAAGGTTAGACATATAGTATCGCGGACTTATTTGTAGATATTGTTGTCCTCTATACAAATGCAGTACATCACATTGCTCTATTGTCTATAGTTTTCTCAGCGTAAGCGATAAAAGGATTTTTTGTTGGGTTACATTATCGAAGTTTTCATACGGACTTCTAAAGATTTTACAAATATTTTGCAGCCTATGTTCGTCAGGAATAATGTAGAGTCTTTCTGTTTTAAAATATTAGTATAGAAATATAGATTTGTCAGTTATTGTCAGAAAAAAGTGTGACATGTGTCAGTTGATAGGATTTCCGTACTCATTGAGTGTAGAATCATATTACTGAGACTTCCGTCCATCCGTCCACAGTTTGGCGCTGAGACTGGTGTTAGAAAGTTGTAATTTGGCATGGGTATATTTGAATATATCACGGCAAGAAAGCGAACGAATCTCAAAAGAATTAGAACCAAGAAATCCGAAAAAATGGCGTTGCAGGGAACCCCCAATTGGTAATTAATGATGAATGATGAGATATATAAACCGATCCATAACTGTTCCACTACTGGGCTTGGATCTCCTCTCACAATTTGGGGCGTATAGGTCACATTCCACCATACTGACCAACTGTCGATTGGTAGACTTCACATACTTTCGAGAACCTTATAAGAAACCTAGGATAGACCTTTTATTAGTACCGACTACGAAAACCAAATATAGGCGAAATTCATTCTTCGTACGCTCTTGTAAGCTGTTTAATGAAACTGTCCGCAGTTTAGACTTAGATCTGTTCTACACCAACGATTCTCAACTTAAACGAATACTAACTTATAGATTGTTTGAAACCTACTGATTTTATTTCTGTTATCTTAGTTATTGTGTTTCTTTGTCTAGTTAGTTTTGTGTGTTTGTTATTATATTCTTAATGTTACAAGTAAAAATTGTAAATGGCTTTCACTTACTATTGTGTTTTGTTTATGTAACGTATATTTCTAGCAGTAAATTTTCCGAAAAGTAATAAAAAAAAAAACTATCAGGAATACAAGTATCGTCACGACGTTATCCTTCGCTGAATCAAAAACTAATCAACTTCTGATTATTTGATTACACTGGAAATAAATATATAATTGTTTACACCAGGTACCAGTGTATCCCCAACCTGCAGTGACCCGTCGCGAGGCACTATCGGCCTCGCGCCACTATATACGACTCCCCGCGCAAATATATGTAAATGGTTCCCTGGCTCCGAAGAGGATCAGGAATAATCCACGGTGAGACCAGCTGCGTGATTTTGCATATTGATTGATTGTGGGTTACAAATCCATACTACACACATACTTTGTAATATAATGGACTGTAAATAGCATATCTATTTATCTTACAAAAATTTGCAAATTTGCGAAAGTTTGCAAGGATTTGTGCTACTTTACAAAATAATAAATAAAAAAATATCTTTGGACAACTCACACACAGCCATCTGACTTCAAACTAAGCATAATGTTGTACTATGGTGATCAGACAACTGTTAACATACATATATATCCTTAAATAAATACTTATATAGATATTTACATCCAGGTACACAGAACAAACATTCCTGCTCATCACAGAAAAGTTTGACCTGGGTGGGAATCGAGCCCACGACCTTCGGTGTAGCAGTCAG
>DWJZ01007688.1:0-11904 GCA_018249125.1 Asbolis capucinus
CGTAAACAACGAAGCCTATCAAAAACCCTCATATTTGGTTACTCGCAACTACATATACTTTAAAAAGTGCTGAACCGACAGGAAATAAGAGTCCTAATTAGGCTACTCCTGGACATTGCAGGCATAACAAACACCTACACACCATAGGGCTAAACAACACTGCAAACTGTAGATTCCGTAATGAGGCTGTGGAAACAAGAACACACGAACTCTGTGAGTGCACGACGCTGTTTCATTGCAGAAACTGTTTTTTAGGGAAATGCCTAATACTGCCTGATAACATCGGGGATCAAAACCCAAGGACGTCCTTCGGTTCCTCGCAACGGTAGGCCTTGGCGATCAGATATAACCATTGGGTTAGGCCATAATAGATCAAACATGGTCACAGTGGCCTGGGTTTATGTCCCTTACCCATCTATTCAAATATTTATAAATAATTAACAACGAAGTGGAGAAAACTGCGTAACGCGGAGAACGCGCTCTTGTGACTGTACTCTAAATGTACTACTTAATTACAATTGATATACTAGATAAAAAATATTAATAGTCTGTTGTTACATACACTTTTAAAGCTATAGATAATCACACAAGTGTAGTATAAAAGTGCATGGAAGTAGATTTTAAAGGTGAAGGGAAAAGTACATAACAACCTTGAGTGTGTTCCAAGAGTTAATCCATCAACGTTTATTGTCATCAGTTATCGGCAGAGTTAAGCAATAGCAAGCGCAATTGGTAATTGCATGGGAAACTCCTAGTGGAATTTCATATGTATGTGCTTCATAGGGCACGGAAACCATTTTGGTTCCAGTTGTTAACGTTAGGTTGCAGTTTTTAAGCTATGTCGGTTTTCGGACGAATGACCTACACTCTACCAGTGTGCACTGTCCACCAATCCGCACTTGGCCAGCATGGTGGAACCTGAACCGTTCATATCGTGACAGGAGATATGAGCCCAGTACTGGGACAGTTATGGGTAGCTATGATGACCTCTACACTTCCGAAATTACGCAAGAGGTCAGAGTGGCGCAAATTATGAGAGCCCTACGTCCAACAGTGGACAACGAAAGGCTGATGGATGGATGGACGGAGAAAAAATGCTTTTGGCCTCCTCAATTATTTGGAGAGACTTTGATGAATTAAAACTAACGATTACTTGCTTATAACCATCTATCTCTATAAGGATCAGAAGCTGTCATAAATGATACCGCCTGGCCACGATTCGAAAATAATGTTTGACAAGTTTGTATCGTAAAAATTCTTTAGGCTGTTTGTCCGCCGCATCCGTCTCCGTCACGTCAACGGATAGGAAATGACGGCGCCGAAGTAGCGTACATACATTTGCCGTTATATAGGTATAATTTTAAGAGCTCCTAAAACCTTGACATACAAACATACGAGAATTTTTAATATACAAACTCAACAAGTTTGTATGGTAAACATTATTTTCATCGGGACTGAGGTATGAATACTAATTACTCTTCCAACAAAGCTGTGGTTTGCCCAAATGCCTACAATATTCATAACAATTAATACAGTACGCAATAAGGAATTGGTCATTCAAAGGAGCCCAGTGCTAATTATCCAAGATGGCGGGTGACAGTCATCTTTAATTGTAATTCAGCGGCGGACACTGCAATTGCTTAATTTGTTAATGCGGTTAATTCATTCTGAAGAGAGATAATTGAATCTCCGTCCTAACCTAACTAGAAGAGAGAGGATGTGTCAATGAGCGGAGCGGATTTTCTTCTCAATAAAACATTATAAATAATTCTATATATGACAATATATATAACACATTAATGGAATCGAAATCCATAAATCAATAAAAACTTTGGTCCAATGTGCGTCATGTTCATGAACCATTGAAAGAGCAGTCTCTTTAAAACTTCTTGACTTGTACTGATCCAATACAAGTAGTAGAAAACGCAAGCTTTAATTCTTTACCACCCACCCGTTGCGCAAACGATATGTCGCATAGAAAAGACCTCAGAGAAATAATTAAGAAGGACCTGATGAGAGTATACAGTTTTGCAATAATATCCGACATTTTTGATGAACAATTTAATATTGTAAGGAGAATAATCTGAAATACTTATACTCTAAACAAACACATATGATTAATGACTTGGGATATAAATCAACATTAAAAGTGATTTTTTAATGAAATAACAATATTCATTCAAAATAATGGCGCATAAACAGATTCGGATTTTAATGTCCCAAGTCAAAAGCAGAATCTTGAATAGTGATCAAACAAAAAATATTAACAATGTCATGACTAAATCCGGCATCATAGATAATTTAAATTATTAATGGTGACATCATGTGTAAAGTAATACCAATAAAAAAGGTTAAAAGAAGATGTAAAAAGAGGTCTTCTTCGGAGCTGGCGATGCATTAGCGATTCCCCTGATGTTGCCCATCTTCTAAGACACCACTTACCTACTATCAGGTGACTATTTTTTCTTCAACCTTTCAACTAATAAATATAACTAAGATTTGCTTTGATTACGTACTAATATTATTTATAACAAGTTCGAGTATGTAATGCCATACGCATATGATACATAACACAATTATAAATACACAAAATACTAGCGAGAAACAAATACTAGGTATTTTTCCCGACATTAAAGTTACTTTTTTTTAAATGCATATAAAAACTTTATAGAAAAGGCCGTGTTTCATAGTTCCAGCTAGGTACAAATAAAGCATGGATAAATCAGCAAACAGTGAACACTAAAATAAATAAAACAAATATTGAAACACTATGTTATGGGGTTAAATTAACAATATTTTGTTTAATCACATGTCATTTGCAATGTTGTAGGAATTTAATTTGCTGTTTTACACGTATATTATAGCACTGACGTTAAAAAGTAAAGTGTAACGTGTATTTAAAAAATGAACAACGGGTCTAAACACTGAAATAAAACCTAATTTAGGAGTATGTTGAAGAAATAATAGCAA
This sequence comes from Asbolis capucinus, assembly GCA_018249125.1. Taxonomy (NCBI): domain Eukaryota; kingdom Metazoa; phylum Arthropoda; class Insecta; order Lepidoptera; family Hesperiidae; genus Asbolis; species Asbolis capucinus. The sequence goes on from DWJZ01007688.1 coordinate 2,971, forward strand.
AATCGCAGCCGCTGCTCCTATGAACACAACCACACCCATCTACTTTCGAATAGGATATAAAAATGTATTATACATATTTGGTCCCTGTAGCACGCAGCTCGTATTCAGGGCGCGCCACCTGCGAGTCGGCGTCGAGTCAAGGTTCAACTGGGGTACTTGCGAAACTTATGACGCATGTTATTACGAGTTGAGCTTTGCTCGGTGTAGTAATTAGTAACACTGTATAGACTATAACTTCTATACAAATTAAAATAAAATCTAAATGTCTGTTTGTAATATTAAAATAACCGTTTTTTATTCAATTTATATGTGCTACATATGTTACAGGGCACATGCATTGCTAAAAATATGATAATGTAAAAATTCTACTAATAAAAAATTCCAAAGTTTGTGAGGATGGATGGAAAGATTAACAAACATTGCTACACCTTCATGCAATAACGACTGAAAGGATTTGAATAAAGTTTGGCACAGGGATAGATTGTAGTCTGGGATAACACACAGATTACTTTTTATCAACATACCACGCTGGCGAAACTTCGGGCGGACAGTAGTAAAAAATAAGGAATTTCAAAATTCCTAGCTTTAATAGGCATCGATAGATCAAATTTAACAGTTTAAAGCCTGAGAATTAATACAAAACCATGTTTTTATGTATGTTACTCGTTTTAAAAGAAAGGTCACATTCACCTTGAATCTACTCAAGAGAAGAGCTACAGCACGACTTATTTGAAATAATCAAAACAAAACACTACGAGGTCTTGTTTCGCAATCCGTTTACAAAGTTCTTAAAATTCTGTCTGCGCCTAAATTATTAAAACTAAATACGTTTGTACGTTATAATTGTAATAGCTTAAAGTTACGATATTGGGTTTTTTTTATAAGCTTTTATTTAACTTGCAGTGTATTTTTTATATTAGTATGTTAGGAGATTTGTTTGTTAAGAGTTCGTGTCAAATCTTGCAAGCTTAATTAGACCCACTTCCTCTTACACTACGAAGCTGAAATTTTGCATAAACCTTCCGTCCTGATGACAATGCATTTTTATGGTAAGCATTGGTTCCGTACTACGTTCAGGATTGGCTCCTTTAATAAACCTTATTTCGTATAGTCGGCCGAATGAGCGACGAGTCACTGGCTGAATGATCAATGTCATTTAAGAATATCTATGATTACCACAGGAGTCAACAAACTGGCTGCTAAGGATGAAGTGATAGATCTTCCTAAAGTAGATAAAGCAGAAAAAGTAAGAAAGCAGGAAGTTGAAGCAGTCAGAAACACTAATGACACCAATTGGTTACCACCAAACCAGTTAACACTGGTTCTACCGAAACGAAGCGAGAGCAGTTTCTAGTAGTAAATAATCTTGTTATGAAACTGTGGATAAATATTTTCTCTTCAATTTTATTCTGTTATTCAACCTTAGCTTCGTATTGTTAAGAAAGCAGACTATTTAATAGACTAAGTGTATTGAGCAGCCTCACAGACTAGACATAGATAGGCAATTAATAATTAATTTATCAATTAATTACCTTTCTATCTAATTGTCTGTCTAATTAACTGCCTTATTTATTAATTAATTAATCAATTAACCGCCCTAACAAGCAGTAAGTTCGTAATGATGAACATTTCTTTTAGACAAAAGAAACTGTACTTAGTCCAAAAAATGTATCAGAAACACTCTAAATTCAGGTATTTTACGACATGATATACATAGTTATTTATGACAAGAACCGAACAAACGCTGTCCTGTTTTAATTTCCACTATTTTACATTTTTATTTAATAAATACTATGGTATTGTAAAAGGCGACGGAAGTCAGCTCCTTTGTGATAGTACTTTGCTAAGATTATATAGTATTCTAGATTTATTAATATTATTACTGGAAATATTATATTTTCTTAAAGATCTTCTAGCTTGCTACCATTCTTGTTTGAGTCAACCGTCAAATGACTTATCGTGTTACGAATGAGAACTTGAGAGCGTGTACACTTGCTTCTTTCTACCGTTCCTTAGTCATCCTACTTCACAATCTTCTATCATCTATCCTGAAGCGATGCGTTATTGGTATGCATATATGTAGTTATATGTACAGATTCTCTTCTTTCTTCGTTGTTCCATGCTCACGAGTTTAATATTTCTTTAAAAGACCCTTTCTTATATTGTATAAGTTTAATGCTTGTAGAATCCCACCTGATGGTAAGTGGCGATGTAGTCTAAAATGACGAACCGCATTATTAGAAGTCTATTGACTCTAGTCGTGAAAAAAGATACCTACACTACGCTCGGAAACACTGATGCTGGTAAATTATTCCAATCCTGGAACCGGTTAAATCAATCTCGCCTCAAATTATGGCGTGACCAACAGACAATACGCATGTTTTTTGAAAGTTCTTATAATTATTTTTAGTTGTATTTTTTTGTGGTTACATTCGTTGTTTATTAAATGTCACAGTTATTAATATACGTTGTATATAAAAAAAATCAAGATTTAAATTTCGAACAAATCTTCTAATCCACATTAAAAATATTTTAAACATAAGACAGAAATCGCATGACGGCTGTCATACGGTCATTATAGGAAACTAACTCAAAACAAATGCGTGGGAATGTGCCGAATACGTGCGAATGTGTTAACAAAAGAATTGTTGTTATACGTACGTGTTGATGTCTTCGAAGGCTTTAGTTTTTGAGGAAACTGCTACGATTATTAATTCTCAGGTTTTGTAGGTATTTTACATATTTTTATGTATGGTGTGAGTTATAAGCGATGGCTTTAATACATATTATTCTTAAGCTGCTTGCAGTCTTGTTCTAAATTTGGATTTAATAGTATTTTTTTAACATTGTCTGTCTGTTCGCAGCTTCGCGCTGAGACTTTTGAGTACTTAAAAATAGACATTTGGCATCGGTATACATTTTGATCACAGAATGAAGTTAGAAGAATACAATCCAATTTTTATCCTACTAGTAAAGTAAGAATATTTTTATTCTCGTGTAAAGTATTAATGGTTAATAGCAATAATTTGCAAAACATTAAAGCTGAAAGTAATATGAATAATTATATAACAAATAAATACATATGTAGCTACGTTTCTATCCAACCTGGGAATCAAACCTGAGCCTCCCTGGCATGACATTTAAACGTGTTAAAAAGTCAACTTTTCAACATCTATTAAATCCTTTTAGTTTTTTGTATATATGTATTTTTTTTCTAAAACTACGTTATAATAACTGAACAGCAAAGTTCGAATAACACTAGTGACGAAACTAAACAAGAATTATAATGAATTACAAATTACAATTCCATTCTAATATACCACCAATCAAAATATGCGAATATGACGTAATTCTATTAGAAGTAAACACCTTATCGCTGTTATTTGCACAGTTAAAAAATAAATGTGAGTCATGCTTGAAGCAACATTAGATATTGAATAAACCGTGAGAGTTTTACTAGGAAATTGTTGCTTGAATCAACTTTTAGTAGAATCTGCGTATAAAATGCCTCTACCACGTCTAATTGGATAGTCTGGTCTATACTGGGCCAGCGTGGTACATTGCATTGCCTTAGGGGATTTATATTTTGATTTTTGAGAGCATTAAGCATTAACAGGCTATGTAAAGATTCGAAGAGCATGCTTTTTGGCCGTTTCTTTCAATTTAAAATCAAATTGGTTTTGCCCTCTTAAGTTATACTACATTACTTACAATTATTTATGTTTAGGTTACTTTTAATAAATGTACCACGCAGGCGAAGCCTGGAACGGATCCTAGTTTAAAATAATTTAGAATATACATATTTTTTATTTTATAAGAGATTCTTATAAGTTTATTTCTTTTAAAAGTGAACCGTTTTAGTTATTATATATTGTGATAAGAGAATGTGTTAGTTATGTACTCGTATAGTGCGATTCTATAAGTCAAAAGAAGGTTAATTAATATTTATATGTACGTGACTGTAGACGATATAAAGAGATAAATCGTCTACCTTAGACCATATTTGGAGGAATAGACGCTCGTAGCGGAAAATAGTTAAAAATTGAACGGTGAAAAACTCACAAAGGCTCGCCAATAAAGAGCTACCTTTGATATCGAGTATATTGAAGTAACTACACCGCGGCGTCTGATCCAATAAGGATATAAAATATGATCGGTAATATTTTTCCATATTAATGTGCTGATTTGAAATTCTCGCCACACGGGATCTCATACAGGATTTACACTTGCCGCGTGAGATACGTGGAACGTGACAAAATAATCATCTACGTGAATCTAGAAAGTTCGATAAGTTATTTGAAATTAAACTTCTTTTGGCGCGTTAGGGAAAAATAGTGATAGGCAATTTTGTACACCGTCACAAAATATCGACTTGAAGTTAGCTAGTCAACATTTTAGTTTTTACGATGTGCGCGCAGACAGACCGTCACAAAATACTTACACCCTGAAGTTAGCTAGTCCAAATATCAGTTTATATGTTGCGCACGCACACCGACGCGAAAACCAACTCCCTGAAGTTAGCTAATCAACATTTTACTTTTTTTTCTATAAACGTATGATAAAGCGAAAGATACATTTTTTAGAAAGATTCTTATCTTATAATGCCAAAGAAACGTACATAAGTATACACACGTTTTATAAGGATCGGATCCCTAGGAGGTTAAAAAACAAAAATAGTTTATTTGAATCTTTAGTTATCGGTCGAGGTCAAGTAATAGTAGGTTTGATCGGGAAGAGGACGAAAAACCATTTAAGTGCTCGAAGCTAAAAACGTAATTTGCGGTCCCTATTGCTGTCGTTAACAAAGTTCATTAAAAAATTAAAAATACAACTTTTAATTATAGATATAATACAAAGAAACACAAAATTTCATAATTGTATTGTAAACCGTTGAGGAGAACCTTTCTCTGGAGCCAATCCTGAACGTAATATCAGATCATTCTTTTCATAAAAATGCATTGTCATCCGAACTGAAGCATTATGCAAAATTTCAGCTAGTGTAAGAGGAAGTGGGCCTAATTAACCTTCCAAGATTTGACCCGTAACAAACAAATATACTAACATACCAATATACAAACATATGTACACTGTGGGTTAAATAAATGTAATAACCATCGAAGTCTTTAGAATTACAGAGATATTGAGGATATATTGAAGAATATAATCATCTTATAGATCAAACATAACCCTTCATTATCAAACAAACATTGTCTCAGAGATAAATATTTTTTCTGCAATTTGTACCGATTTGTGTCCTTTATTTTTCTGTAAATACAGTTAAACAAGTTCTAATAAATATCTTATATTGTTTATTTGTTCACCTAACATTGGGTTAATAAACATAAAATTGTTTATCCACGATTTTCTGGACGTTAAATTAATTATATTCTACAAATAGCGTCCAAAATATTTCGGTCACATTCGTTACCTAATAGGTTAGTAAACAGGCCGGCGGCGCGGACCGGCTAATGCCTGCGTTCGTATGCGGCCCTGGTACCCTGGCTGTTGACTGGTGTTATGGTAATCGAGAATTCTTAGATTCCTGATGAATTTCAACTAGAATGAATTTCTTAATGTATCTGTAGTCCTGTAGCGTGGCTTTCACTGACATTGACAGTGTCAAAAGTGTCAAAAGCTAAATCGCGTTGGGCCCTAAAATGATTTGCTTTTATTTTGGAGATTACGTGACAATACTCTTATGGTAACACTGATTATCGCCCGCGGCTTCACTCGTGTGATACGTTATTAAAAAGTAGCCTAAGTATTACGTCAGAATGTCTTCCATCTCTATGACAAACTTCATTGAAATCCGTTCAGTAGTTTTTACGTAAAAGAGTATCAAATTCATACATCCTCACAAACTTTCACATTTATAATATTAAAAGGACTAAGCTAATCTGCCGATGGAGCTCAAATGTATTTGAACGACCGTTCTTACGCCAACATAAAACATAATGGCAGGTTAAACTGCCAAGAACCTCAAGACCGACACAATTAAACCGATATTATCGGAAAAGTTTAGGTGAGGTGCAGAATCGTCAACTGTCGGCCGATATCACATACTATGGAAAACAATGATCTAGTCCTTAGCTAGTCAAACAAGTAATAAACCCATGTTTTTGTCGTTATCAGACTCCACCCGATGACAAGTGATCACCAAACGTGATCACCAAAAGTGATGCCAAACCATATTTTTATATATTATAAGTTAATATTTGGCTACAATCCCACTTGGAATAAGTGGCGATGTCGTTATAGATGGTAAAGCGCATTAATTTAGAACCAGCCTATTCACTCTTATCTTGAAGACACCTATGTATATTATACTTATATTATTAACGGCAAGCTGAAGTATCACTTTCAGATCGAGTTTTTTTTCCAGATTGCCAGCCTGGAAGAAGTGGTAAGTAAGAACGAAGGAAGTACAGTAGTTCAAGCATCCGGGGATAATTTTAACGCAGACGGATCCTAGGTACTCTCATAATATATAGTTACAGGACAGGTAAAAAAAGATGGGAAGCAGAATGATTGAAGAACGGAGAGAAAGAGAAAGAGGAGAAGCAGTTTTCGGTTTAAAAGCCAGCCAGAGGAGTCATTTGACGTTTGCTTAAGTAAGAGTTTAAGCATACCAGACTTCAGAAAAATATAATAATACCAGTAACCGATTATAATCCTTCCAATAAGTAGCCGACTTCTGTCACCTCTCACGGCACCCTGGTGTGCCAGCATGGGATGGGGTTGATATTCTAGACCGCCCCATTACACGCCAAAGCTTTTAAAACAATATTACAAAAAGAACGACGTACCTCCCTAAGATCTACACAAACAGATTAAGTAAATTCACATTCTTAAACTATCCGATTTTCTCCGCAATGTTTTTAGGGAAATGTTTCCGCGGAACAAAACTAATATCTGTCCATTTGTATGCGCTCCTGGTACTTGAAGGTCGTTTGGCAGAGGTTACCCTTAAATACAAGGTATGAGTATGTATACCCTCTATTGTTAGGGCATGTGGGTAATAGACGAGGCTAAGTTTGCATTGTTCAAATATATTGCAGGTAAGGGTTGGATGAAAAGATATTGTGGTTGAATAAATTGAAAACTTTATTGATACTTGTGGCTGTTGCTTAAGAGAGAAATGGTTAAGTTTTGAAGTATCTTTTTAATATGTTGAATGCCCGATTAATGTGTGACATTAGACCAGAAGCATGGCATGGTATTGGTGGGATGGTGACCCAAAATTCAAAACAAATAATTTTACATTAAAAATTAACAACTCCTTTAACGTAACCAAATTAAGTATTTACTTGACTGTCACGAAAATACGGCTGGCTCATATGAATCTAACTTAACCGATTAGTTTCAGAGCTATCCGGAAAAAAATCTGCTTATAATCTTTTATAATCTGTTTATAATGATGTATTGATTATAGAGTAGAGTATATATTGCCCATGTCCATCAGTGGGCTGTATTTGGAAAGCTGTATCCGTATCGTATTTCCATAAAAAATTCTAGCTTCGAACACAATTTGGTGTTACGAACTGTCATAGCGCCTTCGATAAATGGCGGGAGCAATTTGTCGCGTGACGTCACGACGTACACTTGGGAAATGTGGTATATCGCATTTTAAATGTAGAACTGTTTTAAACGTTTTTAAATTCCACAAAGTAAGCGTTTTAAAACATCTTCAACTTCTACATATTATAAATTGTACTGATAGGTGGAAGAAAACATGTGGTAGAAAATCTTCAGAAAAATATAAAATAGGAATATTATTCGATTATTATGATATATTATCGAAATAGATCCGTTACCTTCACTCGGCTGCAACCTCAGTCAGGACCCAACCTGCAACACACTTTTGGTTCGGAACAGCATAATTAGTAGTTTATATTAGTCGTTCAATAAAACCATGGTTCTCCACGAATGCTTATCGACGTCAGACGAGCAAATATAAATACTTCGTTTTTCTTTGCAAAATGTATTGCTCAACATTGAAAACGTCCAAAAATGTTAACAATATCTCCGTCAAGAATAGCATACGAATTGTTTTACTTTAAAAATAAAAATTATGTTGCAGAATGCAGTTATTTTAATTATAATATTTTTCTTCGAATGGAATGAAAAAGTCTTTAAAAATCAAGCAAGCATCGAAATTAGACTTGCACGTCATTAAACTACTCGTAAAAAGAGTACAAGGTAGCTATCACAGCGGGTATAAATTAAAACAACAAATTGTTTTTACCGAAAAAAAATATTTCGTAAATGGAAATTCTAACTGAATTGCGAATAACTCTGAAAAATCCCTTTATATTTTTCCCCAAATTCTAAGCCCGCGGTCATAGAACTAGGAACTAGAAATGTAAAAAACACAAAAACTCGTTTGTCCATGTGACTGGCTGTCCATTTGTCGTTTCAAAAAAGTTTTCGTGCACCAGTTAGGATTTTCCAACAAACCGATATGTGAGTTGCGATAAAATTGATACACAGACTGGTATGTTATTTTTAAAAAAGGAATAAATTTCATTAGTATTTTTGTATTTTACGACCTAATTAACTACTTTAGTTACCTCCGTAGATAATTTATTTGACTAAATAAAATCAGAAAATTTATGCATTCAGGAAAATGTATTACATTATAAAACAAACCGTTCAGTCATCGTGAAAAGGTTGAGAGATTTGACCATTAAATATTCTGTATGTAACATTAATTTATGGCTTATAAAAACGATGTCTTATAAAATTTTGAGTAAGTGAAGGATTAACAAACAAAGTCCATAGAAATATTCGCGTTTATAATATCAGTAGGACTTTTATTAGTCACTGTATAAGTAGCGATGTACAGGGTATCCTACTAAGAGAGGCACCCAACAGGTTTTCCTTCAAAAAACGTCTGCGAGAGCATTTCTTAAACGCAATTATATAATGTTCGTA
>DWJZ01007689.1:0-11902 GCA_018249125.1 Asbolis capucinus
ACCGATATGTTTCATGGGACAGCCCAACAGTGGTATTGGGTTTGGTTCTCTGCTCTCAATGTGAGGGGGGGGGGGGGGAAGATTCCACACCAGCAATAGTAGCAGTTAGGCTGAGTGGCAATGCTACGTAGAAGGTTGTGGCCTGGAGGTTTACAAGCAGACAGAGCTTCAGTATAGGCCGGCAAATTTATAGACCGATTTTTACTATTATATCGGACTTTGATTACTTTTGAAATACCCAAAAATTATTTCGTATAATATCAAAGAATTTGATGGATAAGGTAGATTTTAGGAATGAATTACTGTAAAAAAAAGTTAAAGGCTGCGAAAAGTTTAGAAGCTTTACCTACTAAATGTAGAAATCTGATGTCTCAATCTGTTAAAGGGCAACAGTTAAGGAAACCACAGAGCGAGACCAAAGAACAGATCACTCTACTATAGACATAATGAGCTCCCAAAGTACTCAGAGACCGATGCGTGGGAGAGCCAACAACTACCACATATGCGCTGGACAGCTGCCCGATGGGGTTAAGTAGGTAAAAATCCCACATAACCCGTAATCTAGAAGAATTTCCCACTAACTCTAAAATAAGGTAATGTAACCACAATTTGCGCAAATATTCATTCATTCATCGACGACAAAATATATAGGTATTTTAAAATAAACAATTCTTACAACAGCCGCTGACTAATAATGTTCGGTTACACAGAGTATAGACAATACGGTCTAGTTTGTGATTGTCAATGTCAAGAGGTAAGTGAACTCGGGTAATCACGTATTACCGCCTTGAAGTAGGTAAGGAAAGGCAAAATGACAGTCAGCTGTGATGTAAACAATGTCAGTTTTACATGCAATTTAAAAATGAATTTGAATCCATTTACATCCTTCATACGGACCCAACATGTCTTAAAAGTGTACCCTGAATGTCGAGTTCAGGTTATAAAAATCGTAGGAATTAAAAGTGACCAAATACCGGAATCTGCTATTCGAATGTATAAACCAGCTGAAGTGACAGTTATGTAAAGAGTTGAATTTAATAGACAAAAATTTGTCTTAAACATACCAATGACTAATTGAAAAATTATTATTTTTTATATTAGATACGATATACATAACCAAGGTAAAATATTTCTGAAATAAAACAATTAATTTATATAATTATCATATTTAATCATTATGTAATAAAAATAATACTTTATACATTTCAACTTTTAGCGGAAGCTTCTATGATCTGCTCACGGCTTCCAAATTTGTACTTAGATTACCTGAACTAATAAAACAATACAATATTTATATTTTATTTACATAACATTAATACCAACTATCGCTTTTTACTGTCAAATTCATAGGGTTGTACATAAAATACAAAAGTTAATGATAAGTTCATTCCCATCATTAGGTACAGTCATTAATAAAAGCATAACAAAATTTTTCTTGTTTGATGTCTACAAAAATATAATTACTAATGAGTTACGATTTTATCTAATTGTACGATAAAATGTAAAGTTTATTGTTCTGAACCGATGATAAAGAAAAATATACTTACACTAAAAAATTTCTGACATCAATTACTAACCAAATTCGCAAACTGCTTAATGATATTAAAATTTTAAAGTAGCATTAAAACTCATTTATTTTCCTACATATTTAATTACAAATAATCTTATAACATGACTATCTAGTGCTGGTAATTTATTTTCCAAGTCATTCTCTATAAATCAAACGCCACGCAGGCTCTTAATATTCGATACACTAAACATTTTCTAAAATATTCCTTATCTAGATTATTTTTCTTCAATTTTATAAGGCGAGAAGCAAAGTTAGAGTATCAACATGAGTGTGAAATAAAAATGAGATCGGAATGAACGAACCGTTCAAGAGAATTAATAACGAGTTAATGAAGTAGCTCAAATCATTTTATTTTTCGCTCTATTTGTAATTTATTTCAATACAGCTGAATTCTGTATTAAGTCATGAATTCAGACTTATTTAAAAGCACCTTTTTTAAAAACATTGAACTACAAGAAGTAAATATTTAGTCTCAATATATTAATATTCACTCATATTCAAACTCTAAAATCATTGCAGACACTCTTACATAACATTGTAATACATTAAATCAGTAAATAAACATCACAGACATCAAGAAGTACAAAAATAGCAATCCACAAAACATACAGCTTAACTTATTCAACTCATACATTTACAAAGATTACAAAAGCACTATCTCTCATACATACAATAAAATGAAAAGAATTACAACAAACTAAGGATATCATTTTATATATTGTAGTGTGAGTACATTATCGTACATCACTATTGTATCTTGCCATAGACATTATCATTTTTTTTAATTTAGAACGTGACATAGGAGCTATGGTTTTATAAAATGACCAAAAATAAATCTGATCATTCCAGAGTGAGTTAAACAAACGATTAAATTTAGTGATTAAATTTTATTATTTAGATTAAATTTAGTGGTTAAATTAAAAATAATATTTAATTTTACAACAATCTCAATGCACAATAACCTGCCAGATTGTATAGTCAGATTGTACAAAAATATAGAATAAGACGTTTAAAAATTCGAAATTTGAAAACGAAACGCCAGTCATTATTGTAAGTACAGTTTTTAGGTACAAATTTCCTTTGTACTGTCAAGTCAATGGTAGAATATTTCAACTGATATCGTGTTATTGTCACAAGACGCATGCTGATTACACAGTTTTATAAATTTCTAGATTCTTATCAACGTCGCATTGACTTAGCGATTCTGATAATACTTTAAACACGTTATCTAAAGCGTGTCACAACATGTACAGAATGTCATAATCAAACAAAAAAAATACAGAGTAAACAAATGTAAAGGTTACAGATTTGTAATTTTCATAGGATACTTTATCTACTCGTATCTATCGCGAAATGGACTCCAACCGATCGCTGACTAAATTCGAAAGGCTAAGATATTTTTAAGACGAATGAAATTCTAGCCTAAGTATAAAATCTCTATATTTGAAAAATTATTAATCGTCCTCTGAATGAGGAAAATTTTCATATTCCAATATCTCTTGAGGTTTTACACTAGATTTTGCAGTCATATATAATTTATTGTGTATACCACACTATTACAGTTAGAATTAATGATGAAGATGACCATCAGAGAGACAAATTTTGATGTTATTTTTATTTATTTTTTCAAGGAAAGAAAATGTATTTCTTACATGATAAACTAATGTTAGTATATAAGAATCTATTCTAAAGAGACAATAACAAAAAAATATAAACACTTTTCAAACCAAATGCAAATATCGCAGCCGTTTTTAATCTGCAAGTTTTTTTTTTATTCAAAAAACGCTCGAATTTTTTATAGGAATACTTTAAGTCATCTGTATAAAAAGAAATGTTTGTGAATTTATAATAAATTATACAATATAAAACAATGTAATTTTAATTGAAAATACACAGTAAAATATTATTATCTATCTACTCATGTCCTAGTTCGGCGACAAATACGACAAAATGCAACGACATTTATATATTTAATCGTATATATTGTCATTTTGAATAGTTCATTCAGCACGTATTTTTAGTATATTGTCACTTCAAGATATTAACAGTAACAATGTTTAATGAAGAAAATCATTAATGATCTGACGAGGCACAACTCTTTTCGCGGCTGAATCAAACAGTATACCGATGGTAATCGTAACGAAATAGAACTTTCTTGAATCCAACTATGTCATCTCATCTACACGATCAAGATTCTATGTCAAAAAGACATACATTCATCCATTTCATATTTGTCGCATGTAATCAATATCTCGCTCACCCAAAACGAAAAGGTAACATGAGACATTAGACAAAAATTTTAAACAAAACTATACATATAACGCACAAATGTATAATAAGCACTAATACCCGAAATCACACTTGCATTATGTATAACACTTATGATAGCAATCCACGTTTTATCCCACGTTTCTTTCTCCACTTGAGATTAATTGAAAAGTTTTTCATTTATACATCACATTTACACATTTCATTTATACAGTCAATTATACATTACACATATTGTCACGTAAGGCTGGACCGGTAGGCCTATTCGCCAGGCCCGATGATTAACGCGCTCACAGCGAAAAACAGGAACACTAAACCACCAATTATAGTAACTGTGGACAAAAATTAAAATAAGTATCATATTATACACACGGCTTACGGTCGTTTTCTAGCTACATATACGTTCAACTTAACTTAGTTATAGATTATACCGCTACAAAAATGCCAATGTGATCGCTATCCGTATCAAGGACTAGACAAATATCACAAAAATTCAGACTGCATTTTTAATAATTAACCATACTAATATTATAAAAGTATATGTGTGTGTTTTTACGCCTCACACATCGAAACTAAGCAACGGATTGACATGTTTTTGTATGTAGATATCTGATGGTCTGGTTACTTTTTATCAATATTTGTACCATGCAGGCGATGCTGCGATTGGATCCTAGAATAAAATACCTTTTATTTTTTGTTATAGGCGGGTAAATAAGTAGACGGTTCACCTGATAGTAAGTGATAACTGCCGAATATGGACATTAGCAACACCCGGCTGGATGTCAAACCATTGCCTGCCATGTAATAATATATCCGCATTATTATTACATGGCAGGCAAATTTCTGGAACTTTCCCGCGGTTGCGGATGTTGCAATATATCCGCATTATTGCAACATCCGCAACCGCGGGAAAGTTCCGGAAAAAAGGGAAGCAGTACACTGTCGAAGCAAGTGGGTCATAAAGACACCAACTGACCACAGACGAAAACAGACCATTTCTGGGTGGATTAAGAAAATGGATTAAGAAAGGAATAAGGATGACTAATGAAAAGAAACAGGAGTATCTTTGCTTAGGTTCCTAACACAACGAACAAAGTTATAAAAAGTATAGTTTCAAGAGTAAACAGTAAAATACAAACTCACCAGTCCTCACAGATATCTTCTGGGCGACCATTCTACCACCAATAACCGCCAGACCGGTGCATAGAGCGTGTCCTAGTGACCCACCCACTACCACACCCACAGCGTTTTCCCTAGTCGCCAATACCACTGTAGCTAGCTGCGACCGGTCGCCCCACTCCGCGAGGAAAGTCAAGCTCGCTGCCTGGAGAAGAACCTTGATAATAGCATTTCTCTTCTTCCTCTTATTCTCCGCTTGACCCTGCTCCAGCATGTCGAGCGTTTCTTCTTTCTCCTCCTGCGGAATTGAATTTTGAATTAACATTTTTTAAATGATTTTCTTAGTACTACAGTGACATAGTTACACTAACGTCATTACACTATTATAAATGCACAGTTAAATATAGTACTATTTGAACTATCAGCCTATAATATATGTACATGGTAACTATATTATTAATATGTGGTATTAAATTATTCTATATCTATATGCTGATGCAATCTTCTGACAAGGGAATAAAATAGTTAAATTGTGTAGTAAACCTATAAAATAAGGAGTTTTCCTAATGTTATTAATTTTATAATACTATGGTAACATGCTTTTGGAATAATAATATTATACAGGGTGTCCACTGACATACAAGCCGCTGGTTTACTCAATGCACTTTCATGGGACATCCTGTATATCAACTGTCGTCGATACACTGAGTATAGAATGAGGCTAATGCAATGAATACAACGAAATATGTCGCGTACATACATACTAAGATTATTTTTAAAATGAACCTATTTAAGAACAGAATACGGGAAAATGTATTTTCAATGTGATACGTGGAAAGCCGGTTCTCGGTATGGTTTCATAGCGCTATATTGTCATAGTTACTGCTCTATAAAATATAGTTCCGTCTCTTTCCAAAACAATAATGCGATATGAGACGGCGCTTTACCGTATACAGTAAGAGTATATATACATACATATAATACTGTACTAACAGATTGCAAGACTCCAATATACATAAGTGGGGACATACATAATTATGTATGTTAAAAGTATAGATGCTATTGATAAAATAAAAGGAAAAAAAAATCAACGACGGCGTTTGATGTGTGACTCAGCTGCAACAGATTATTATTGAAATTTCGACATAAATCCTACTTATATTATAATCTTGAAAGTTTGTAAATATACAAATATGTATGGATATTTGGTACTCTATCACCAAAAAAGTATATGACGGATTTGGATGAAACTTTATACTAATATAGATTATACATCAGAATAACATATAGGCTACAATTTATAATGATTTTATGTAAGTAAACATAACACATGACAATTAAGTCGGAAAAAAATCTACCCTCTAAGAAATCACGATTAAGTATCGTTAATCCGACAAATGCACGAATGTTCGCGACTCTGCCGTCTACTATACAATGTTGCCACAGGACAAATAACAAAAAGTTAAAAAGATTCTATGACCCACAACTCCCCTTGATTTCTTCAGATGAAGATATTTTAAGACCTAATCATACAAGTGATTTTTTTTTTTTTAAACACACACGGCCATCTGAACCCAAACTAAGCGTTAGCTTGTACTATGGAACAGACAACTAATAAACATACATATATACTTTTAAATACATACTTAAATAGATATTTCTATTAAACACCCAGACACACAGAACAAACATTCCTGCTCATCACAGAAAAGTTAGAACTGGGTGGAAATCGAACCCACGACCTCCGGTGTAGTAGTCAGGTTCACTAACCACTACACCAACCGGCCTGTCCCGGCCGGCCGATTAGAACGTTATTTTCTCAAACGGGAGGTCCTAGGTTCAAATCGTACGGCGCGCACTTGTAATTTGCAGAGTTATCTGCGTATCAGATGCTTATTATCACTTGCTACGTGAAAGACAACATCGTGAGGAAACCCGAGAGTTCTTCATTAAGTTCTCAAAAATACCCCTTGCATTGAGTGGAGCCCAGTAGTGGGACAGTTGCAATGATGAATGCAAGCCCAGTGTTTTTCATGGAGACTACGATACGGTAGGGACCGAAAGAGGAGATAAGTTATTAGAAAAAGATCTTTAACACGCCGAATTACTTCAGATTAAAATCTATATATATAAATTTCAATGTTAGTTTGTTTGTCCTTTATAGACTCTGAAATAGTTCGAGATAGAGCACTGAGTTTTCAGCAACTTAGTTCAGAATTATCTGGCAAAGGTTTTGGTACCAAATAAATATCGATCGGACACATGGTTGATGAGTTAATGCGCACCAACGCGCGCCGGGTACAGCTAGTAACTTATAAACACAATATATTTATAACCTAGCTGAGTTTATTTATAAACTAGCTGACTCGGTAAACAAAATATAAATTTACCGGTACCCGGTAAAATTATCCGGTAACTTTAACCGAATTGAAAATACAGTTTGTATTTACTAGCTTTTATTTAACTTGTAGTGACAGTAATAAAATTGTATGTGTCTAAATATTATAAAACAATGTGATTATATATATTGTGAACTTATAACAATAGAAAATTTCTTAATTACTGTGGGAATACCCCTGAATTACGTTGTTGTGGTATACAATTCCAAAATGAAGTAACCTTAAGTCAATTTTTCACCTATACGCCATTTTCATAAACCATACGCGGGCACTATGATTGAAGCCAAATGCGTCATCATCAAATCTTGATAATAATTCTTGTCCGCTACTTAGTTACTTACTACTTATAAAAAATGTAAAACTAGCGGACTACGCTAGTTTATTTGTCCTTTATACCTCCCAAAGCTATACTCCATAGTCGGTTACCGTTTTAGGGTATACTAGGAGCACATGACAAAGCAGCATGTACATTCAGCATTTATAAATATTACACAACCCCGGATAAACGAAATTAACTACGACAACGATGAATTTTAACGATATATCGCAAAAATAAAAAAGTTTGACACCATAGTTTCTGGTAATGAACGACGTGAATTTTACAAACTTTTATTTAACTTACAGTGTAAGTTTGTATATTAGTATGTTAGTATATGTGTTTGTTCATTTTTCGGGTCAAATCTAGCAAGCTTAATTAGACTCACTTCTCTTACACTGTGGAGCTGAAATTCTACATAACGTTTTCACCCTAATGACAACGCATTTTTATGAAAAGCATGACCTGGTACTACGTTCAGGATTGGCCCCAGACAAGGGTAATTCCTCAACGGTTAACAATACAGTTATGAAATTTTATGTATCTTCGTATTAGGGTTCAATAATTAAAGCTTGTGTTTTAAATATATTAATACAGCTTATTTATATTATTTTTAAAGAAATATTGCTTTTTATAAAATGTCCAAGACTTTCGTTCATAGTAGATTTTACGTCTTCAAACACCTTAAAGTATCACCTACATTAATTATAAACGAGATTGACACTAACAGATTCAATTTCAAATAAAAGTATATACCTGGTTCTGTCATGGGTAAATTGCATCTCAGAGTCTCTATAAGTAGAACGGCGTTAGACCAAATATCTTAACTTAGAAAAACTGAAAATATACGTATTAATGAGTGTTTAATAATAAAGTCTCAAATATCATAAAAGACGGATAATATAAACGTTTTTTTGTTATTTCATGAAAAGATAAAAATATACATACATATATGTGATATGTATTTTTAATATATAATGCGGTGAAAATGATATATGTAGTTGCTCATAACAAAATTGATTTTACCATAATAACATGAAATATGAACAAGCCAGTTAAAACTCGACCACAAAATTTATTAACATCGAAGGTAATAAAAGTTAGATTAAATAAGGAAACAAATCCTTTCTAATTGTATCACCCGAAAAGGTACTCACGATAATTATAACGCCGATATGATCAATCCAGTCTGATCGTTATCACTGCCAGAGTGCGATGGCGATGAAAAAATATCGGTTTGTCTTATCGTGAGTACCAAAAGTAATGGCCGAACTTTAAAACGCCTACATACAATATTACATACTAATGCAAATGCTGAATTCCTTTGCTATACGAACACTCTATAAGGCGAAAGCTGAAGGGGTGACTTAAATGTGCACAACACAACCTTAAGGTAAGCTAAAAGAAAATATACTATGTGTCATTCGTACTGCCAGGCATAATGACGAAAGATCACCCTCATCGGTTCTGACTGAGTCGAGGGGCCCGGCTGGGGCTCCTCTGGCGTCCTGGGTGCTTCGGCCACTGGGCTCGACGGTCTAGGGCTTTGGCTATGTGTTGAAGTCGCCTCGGTTGGCGACAACGATCGCTCAACTTTAGGTGAGCCCTGTACACCGTCAGACTGTTATTCTAAGTTTATAATCCCACAGATTATGTCAGTGCTGCTATAGAAAAAAAATAGATAATACCAAATAATCGTATATTTTTTTAATGATGAATGGCTAGAAGAAACTGTCAATGGAAAAGAAAAAAAATATATATAAAGGAATTCAACATTTGTTGTAAAAATGTGTTGTAAAATTACGTTTTATTAGATATTGTTAGTATAAAAGTTAAAGGAGATACCTTATCATTTATTTTAGGATTAGTAGTGATAAAATGTTACATTGATAGGCATAACGAAAATTTCTGAACGGATCTTATAAATCACTACAATTTATTTTTCATACAAAAAAAATATTAAAAATAAATGTACCCAATCTTTCTTACAATATTAAAATATTTTTTCACAACTAAAACTGATATCAATACTTAAACCAAATTTATTATCTGTGTCCAAACAACAGATTATGAATTTGTATTACGGATAAAAATGACAATGATTAAGCACTATATTTCATAACCAATGAAATACGTAAAATATACGATAGAGTTATTTTTTTCCTAATATTTTTAAATTGAAAATAATAACGTACCTACCCTCAATTTTGATTTAGACGTACCCACATAAAACAAACTAATTTTACACCTGTTTACAAATAGCAATAATTTACAAACCTGGTCCTCTCTCCGTTTTAATTCACTCTGAACTTCATCCAGCTCCTCCTGTCCCTCGTTGGGATCCATTTTCCATCCATCCCGTAACATCTTAAGACCAAATATTGCGAATAATGCTGCGCTTATATAATGCGTGTACACTCTTGGTATCACTGTGGCGACCCATCCGAACGCAGCAGAGAGAATGGTCATGAACACCAAGGCCGATATAGCACCAGCGAAGACTATCACACGAGGATGTTTCATCGCCATAATGGCGGCGATGAAGAACGTCTTATCACCGAGCTCGGAGACAATCACCACTGATATTGACGCGACGAAGCCTTGCCAGAAGCTGCCTTGGACCGCAGCTCGCTGAAAAGAAAGACGAATGGATTTAAAAAAAAATGTGTTAAAATATATTATTACGAGGATTTTGACGTCTTTTATGATGTACACCGCAAATATATAATCGTTGATCAGTGTTTCCACCTACGTATAATGTGGGATTCTATAAGAGAAGAGTGAACAAAATACATATGTGCCTTCAACATCTTAGATACCGCCCGCACTTACCATCAGAGATCTGTCAAGCATTAAGTCATTATAACATTGGTGGACAATCTGACTGGATATATGAAGCACTAATAGCCTGGTGGATGGTATTAGGCGCTCAGAACCTAACTGAGTGCAGTGCCTTATAGCCTTTGATATATACGGAATATATCCCACAATGTATGTCGATCTATCAAACATTAAATATCAGCTGTTCTCATGGGCGCATTGAGGGGACAGAAGAAGGGGGAGTCACCTAGCAACGATCATATAGTAATGTGGTGTCAGTTGTTATTTCTTTGCCCACAGCTAGTATAAAAATAAAAAATAATAATGACTTCACAACTTCCTACTCGACAGCAAATAATTATTTATATTACTAATAGTATAAATGCTCATAGTGTAACTACACTATACTATTACTAAAATAAAGTACACTTATACCTCAACAAATGCCTTTCCTGTTATCGTTCATTCCAAAAGCTACTTCAAAAATGTATGCGAATGACAGTGCGGAAAGACAAGCCATATTTTTCTGCACCAAACGCCGTTCCCGTACGTTTTTGAAGTAGCGTTTGGCGGGAACGTTAACAGAGAAGTCATTTGTCTCAAGGCCCTGGTTAACTGACATTCGTCTGATGATACAGCCACCTAGTGTAAAACAATATAACTAATTCCAATAGGTGCGATCGACTAAACCAATAATTTCCCCGTATTAGAATGTTAAGATATTTTAATAAAATTTAACACAATTTTATTTGAAGTAGGTTGCAGTTAATCATTAATTATCATTGGAACTAATAATATGATAGTCTAGAACCCATACACATACATGAAAAAATCTATTTGAGTATAATGTACAGAATTTAAGTCCTAGGAATAACCAAATCATACTACACAAAAAAATATTAATAAGCATACCATCATTTCTTCTCTATCTATATATATATATATTAAAATCAATGTTTGTTAAATTGTCCTTAATGAACTATGAAATCGTAGAAGATAGAGCACTGATGTCTTTAACAACTTTCTTCAGAATTATCTGAAAAAGGTTTTGGTACTAAAATTATTCTATAAATTTAAAGATTATTATTATTTGTTAGCCGTATAGGACAACGTATGCGGGGTCCGTAAGTTGTTGATAAAATTATCCGTTGTTAACCTCAATGTCATGTACCATCATTTGTTACAAAACAAAGGCTCATAAAGACTAACGTGACATCACATCGATACGGTCTAGTAATAAGATCTTACTGTTTAAATAAATTGACAAAATATTATCGCGATAGCTGAAGTACATATGTACGAGGGTCAAACTGAAAGTTCTTAGAAAATCAAGAACTAAGTAAACTAACAAGTTATTGATTTTATTATAACTTTTCAAAATAGTGTCCGTTCACATCAATACATCGCTGC
>DWJZ01007690.1:0-11902 GCA_018249125.1 Asbolis capucinus
ATACCGCTTTTCGTGCATCTCTGTTTGGCCTACTGGTTAGCTGGTAGATAATGCATTATGCATTAAGCTCGCCTATTTTACCGCAATATTTTAAATAGTGGTCAATAAAGTTTAAATAAATAAAATAAATAAAGAAACAAAGAAACTGCCAAATTACCTCTACATTAATTAAACTAGATTGTACAATGTGATTTTAAACTTTCATTATTGTCTGTATATTGTCCACGATAATCATTTTTAAAAGACTTGGGTTACTCACGATTATTCATACCGATATTTCGGCCTAGTTGCATGGGTCACGGTCACAATATAATATATAATAATAAGGAATAACACGTAAAGATGGCCCATGGAACTTGTTCGAAGTATCGGTATAAATAATAAATCGTGAGTAATCCGTTAAAAGTTTGTTTTAAACAATATATTGTATAAGTCTTTAATACATTGGTATATTGGTTATTGTATGAAGTATTCTGGTGCCAGGTTCTGGCGCGGTATGTACTGCCGCCACGAGAGCGGCGTGCACCCTCGCGAGCCATTGTCTGATCTGTTGCCGGCCGCCGTCCATCATTCAGCAGCGTTGCACCACCACTTGCACTATCTCGCTAAGGTACTACCTATCTGATACCTGTTATGTACCCATAACACATGTACCTGATACCCGCAGGCAACATTAACCTATAGCTCGTTTTTCTCATCCGTACAAATCTTGTAAGCACAATAGGGGCTTATTGTTTTGTTCGGATGAGAGAATGTTAAATACAACTTGGGCCGTAACGTTTCAATGTCACAATACGCGAGTTTTGTAAAAATAACGATAAAGAACTTTTAAAGTATTCCTTTGACACGAAAATTTGTTTACAACTTTGTTTACAAGTTTGTATGGATGAGACAATATGAGACCGTAACTTTTCAATGTCTAAAAAAATAAATAAATAATAAATATCTTTAGACAATTCACACACGGCCATCTGTGCCTAAACTAAGCGTTAGCTTGTACTATGGTGATCAGACAACTGACAAACATACATATATGTATATTTTTAAATACGTAATTATATAGATATTTACACTCAGACACACCGAACAAACATTCCTGCTCATCGCAGCTCATCAAAGTTTGACGTGGGTGGGAATCTATCCCACGACCTTTGGTGTAGCAGTCAGGTTCACTAACCACTAGATGAACCGGCCCGTCATACTATTTAATACGCGAGTTTCGTAAAAATAACGCTAAATAACTTAAAGTATTACTTTGTCCCGAAAATTGTTTACAAGTTTTGTATCGATGAGAAACATGGATTTTACTGATACCTATTATCTACTACCCGGCAGGTAGTACTAATTTACATATCACTGATGTGTATTTTTTTCTGCCAGTCACCTTGTGCATCATAGTGATGTTGCAGTACCTTGCTTAGGTTCTGCTTATTCTAAATAGATGTTGCATAGAGATCAGACAATTTTTTTTCTTGTCGACGATGGAAAATTAAAAGGGCGTATCCTTTAGAGCAACTAATAAGACTCGCTCCTATTGTTTTAGATAAAGAGTTATCTCTAGATAAAATCTAAACTCTTATGAGCTTATTCTAAAGAGATACGCCCTTTTTGTTTTCGGCCGTCGATGTGTTTATGTATACCCTTTTAATGCCCTAGTAACAATAATATATTTTCAGAGAATATCAACATTCAAAAACTTGCTGTCTGGTCGTAAAACCGAGAAAGAACGGTCAGCGGTGGTAAACTATCAAAACGGTGACTCTGACACAGTCGAGATTGAAACTAAGACTGATAACCTCCAAATTGATAACAAGTAAGTATCTGAGGGATCGTTTACGTATTATGTAACGCATTATTTTTAAATTTTCCCCCTCCTAATCCTCTTACCCCTCATTTTTTTGTGCCCTTCTCTCCCTTTTGTGGCAATTTTTAACCAAATCTCATACCGTACCGAAATTCTCTGTAGTCAAAATATAAAATAAGTAGTTAAAATAATAAATAATCTTAATAAAAATTAAACATGTAACACATTGTAACCTTTTACAAGACCCTCTCTATAAATTTCTTTACGTACGAACCCTATATTTTGTTGAAAAAAGTGTTACATGTTTTGATCTAAAATTTGCATAATTGTAATTTAATATTTAAATGTCTCTTTTAGATTAATATATGAGACTGGGGGTGGATTATCAGAAATGGAGTGTGCGAATCATGACCACCCTTTGAAGGAGACTTCCATATCTAAAACAAGTAATATACCACTAATTACTGAGGTAATTGAATTAATTATTAATTTATAAGTAGCCATATCAAAGACAGAAAAAAGTCAGGGCGTAGCTTTTAAAGTAATTCAGAAGCGTAGCGCGAAACGAGGTAGGGCGAAACTCTTGTGACTTACCCATAAGAGCTACGCCATTACTGATTTCCATCATCGATATAAGTGAACCAAATAAGTACAACAATTTAATATGAATATGATTACACCAATCATAATTTTACTCCACTAATTTAACACAAACGTATGTGCTTCAGTAAGTACAAGTGCGTAAGTTTATGTTTGTGCAATTGAAATAAAGTTGTGAAAGGATTATCATATTCCAGAAGGTGGAATCTAGTATCCCAGCGACATTCGCCGAGTTAGAAGCAGAAGTAAACAGCGTAGCGCTGGATTGGCACAGTATTAAGAACGTTACGGAATGCAGCTGTTCGACCCCTCTCGATCACTTTAGTAGGAAGGTGAGTATATAATTATTTATTATATTTGACATCTAAATCAAATAAATGAACTCAATTTATTGGCCGGCCTAAAGCCATTTTTTTAATACATCAATCTCAAAATGGCGGAAATATTAACACATGTACAAGAAATATGAGCAAGCCTTTTGATAATTGATATACAAAAATGTATAAATATATATTAATATATTTTTTTAATAAATATAAATAAGACACACAGAATAAACATTCCTGATCATCATAGAAAAATTGACCTGGGTGGGAATCGAACCCACGACCTTCGGTGTAGCTGTCAGGTTCACTAACCTTTAGGCCAAACGGTCTGTCAAATGATATTTATTTAAAAATTACATTGTTGTGTTAGCACCACTGCTGGGGTTGCGGTCGGTGCGTGTGCACTCGCTGCGTGTACGTGCGTGCGCCGTTGCCTGCGCTCGCGGCTCCGCTCACCGCGCCTTTGTGTGCTGCGTGTGCGCCCTCCGCCCCCGCCTCACCCTCTGCTGTCGCCCCTTCCGCACCCGGTACGTAACATCTTGTCACAATCGATCGATGATTATTAATATTCTGATATCGACTGATTATCTATATAAATAATAAAACTTTAACAGGGTCAATTCTGTACATTCAATATTTTTTGAATTGCAGGGAGGCTTTGTTATCGATATAGACACCAAAACATTTCTTTTTGGTTTTATTGTCTTACTGCCTGTCTGTCTGTTCGAGCTTCACGCAAAAGCCACTGCACAGATTTAGATGAAACTTGGCATAATGGTTATAGGACACATTTTATCCCAGAAAACTGCCTTGTTTGCCTGGGATAACAGGTTAAAAGTAGTATGATAACTCTTCTTTCGAAGCGAAGCAAGGGAAATTTCTAGGTATCTGTAACCGTTTGTAGTCGATGTTATTAAACAAACAATTGACTAAGGGTGTAGATAGTTTCAAAGCGGCCAGGGATTTCTCAAGCTAGATTTTTCTCAAGATTTAACTCGTAATAATATGTCAATTATGCTCTTTTTTGCTGGTATAAATACATTTTTCATTGGAAAAATTCCCAGGAAAGCAGATGCCCCTCCCTCCCTGGCCAATATTCGGTGCGCCAATGCAATTGATCATGATTTATGATGTTTCCGCCTACAGGCTAATTAACAATGCTATTTAAACTATACTACTTATATTGTACTTATGGTAAAATATGTAGTGTGCAAAATACATGTTCCAACAATTTATAACAATACATCTACGAGTACTCAAAGTATTTTAATTGAATCCGTGATGTAAATAATATGACACTCGTTTATGTGTAATTTTTATATATCTGTTGTAAGTAATTGCGTAATCTCAAATTTATGGTATCATTTTTTTTGGTTCATAATGGTAACTCTGGCGGTCTAAGTTTCGATTAAAATACAAACGTCTATTTATTTTTTCTTTTTCAGATATAGTGTCACCAGCGAATTAAGGGAATGAATTTCAAAATCTGTAATTAAATAAGAATCTATCACAATTGTAAATAATTTCGGAAATCATTGTTCAATTTGAGCGTTAAATATCGCTATTGTATATATTTACTGTTGGCTAAAACCTAAGCTTACATATAAAAGACTCTTAGTACTTCGTGTAAGGTTAATTATAATTATTGAGGGATAAGAGATGAATAAACTACTTACATAGATTCAATTGTTTGTATAGTCGACATGAATCTGTGTAAAAGGTTTGTGAAACCTTCGCTTGCGGTTCTTATTATAAAATAACAATCGTTAAGCTATGTCGGAGGTCTTCGATTAAAATTAAATCTTCTGGAACTCTTTAGTAGTGATGTAATGAAATCCCGTGTATCTATATCCTTTCAATCGCTTTTAAACCATGCATATGTTATTAGTATAAATCACATCGGGGGACCTCTTTGATGTAAAGGTGTTTCAAAATATCATAATTACCGTTGATGCAGCTTAATGCTGGTATTAAATCATAAAAAACAAACAAAAAAACATATGATAGTTAATAATAAGTTAATTTAAAAATATCTATATATTTCTTCAAGTATCATTAATTAATATTAGTGTTAAATTGTTGCATTTTGTTAAATATCAGTTGTTGAATATCAGTCATATTTTAAATTGCATATAAAAACCTGGAAGTATAAATGTGTAAGAAAAAGTTAGCTGCAAGCGACCTGCGTGATTTAGAAATGTGTAAGCCGCTTATTTGGTATAATTATGTGTGTTAATGTATAAATAATCTGCGGAAAAATCGACACAAAAGTATTAATGTGCTTTTGGTGTGTGAATTAGAGAAAATAAGCTTCGTCGTCTCGAAAGCTGATAACTTGCTAAAAACTTAAAAAAAAATTAATCTACATAAATGTTAGTATCAATCAATTAGGATTGTTTTAAATTTCGATGGCATCTCAATAATATTTAGTTAAAATATGTGCCGTTGTATTGTTCCCTACCTGTTATTTAGACTTGATTTATTTTTAATCTAATATCATCATATCATAGAAACAATTGGTAAATAATTATATCGTATACGATATACAGCTGTTTATGATGTTTTTGTTACCACAAACATTTTAAGTAATTTAAATAATAATGCTGATGACGTACTTTATGTTATAACAAAAACTACGAAAAACACCTAACTGACATTCTGGAACTAAATTAGGACAGATTTTTTTTTACTACGAGTAACTGAAATTTATTGTGTGTGTATGTGTTAATGATATTGTCTCTAAAATAAAAGAATATGTATACCGTATGGTCTATTTTTTACGGCTCCATATTTAATTAATAACATTGAAAATAAATGATGCGATTACGAGATGTACGAGAACTCAACGTCAAGCTGGGATCAGGTGAGAGGCCTTATTTTTATCATTTGTTTGTCATCAAAATAATATACAAGAAAATATTAAGTGAAGCGTTTTCCAAAATTATAGATATATTAAAAAATATTCATAATATCTACACCTTGTGCTGGTTTATTAACGAAGATTACATTATTAAGAGATATTTAAAAACTTAGTCTCTAAATAAGAACGCTGGGATTGATGGTATTTTGACTTTTCACTAAAAATTAAATAAAGTAAAGCAAATAGTGCGGTTGGTTTAGTAGTTAGTGAACCTGGCCGCTTCACGGAAGGTCGGGGATTCGATTAACACCCAGGCGAAACTTTACTGTGATGTCTGTCAGGGTTCTTGAGTTCTTGACAAACAACTCGAAACCAGATAAAACAATGGTTTATTGTAATCAAAGAGAAATTCAGTTAACCGTTGTTAGTAACTTAGGTGTAATCTCCGGGATGAAGTTTTCATTTTGTATTATATGACGTATATCATGATCTACATCATCAAGAGTCCTTAGTTCCCGGCCAAATGTAGGATAGGCAGGCGTATAGCCAGTTGAAGCAGAAGCTGCTGTTTTCATCGCAAATTGAATACTGGGTTCGCCCAATTTCTATGATCGTCACCAACCAGCATGGTCAATTGAGTCTTAAGATCTCTGTTTCGTCGTTCAATGGGATTTGATTCAGGGTGGTATACAGGCGTGAAGCCATGCTTGATATCAAGACCAAATGTTAATTGTTGCATTACACAACTCACAAATTGGGATACGTTGTCACTAATGAAAAGTCGAGGCATTCCATATCTTAAGAAGATGTCATTTATAAGTATTCGAGCATATTCTTCTGTCGTAGCTTGTTGCAAAGCAAATAGCTCTATCCATCTAGTAGCCACATTTTCTATTATAAATATCCAAGACTTATTCTTAGATGTCTTGAGCAAAGATCCGAATACGTCAAAGGCGAAAACTTCACACCTTTGTTTGAGAATCGTTGTTTGGAGTCATCCAGCTGGTTTTAAGTTCGATGGTTTATATCGTTTACATTTTATACAACACCGTATATACTCTTCTACTTGAGCTCTCATGTCTTTCCAAAAATAACGTTTTTATAGACGTTCAATGGTTTTCTCCACGCCGTAATGGTCAGCTGATGGTTCATGGTACGTCATAATTATCTTCGTTTGTTCAGGTTTGGGAATTACCAATTGTCCAACTTCGCTATCGCTCTCGAAATTGTATTTTTATAGTAAACCTTGATTCATGATATATCCTTTTTTACTCCAATATCTCCCATTTTCTTCGTTATTGCTCTCAAGATCTTTTATTATCCTTTTTATATCGGTATCCCTCATTTTTTCGTCTCTTATCTCCTTAGAATTTCTTCTCGGGGAATCAACAATTATGCTACAAACTTCACAATTACAATCCCTAACGTAAGTGGGTCTAGATAGAGCATCTGCAACGACATTAGTGCGTCCTTTTGTATATCTTACAGTTAGGTTGCAGTTGCAGAGCCCATCGCGCAAGTCGGCCTGTTGGTGATTTCAGGGACATTAGCCACTTCAGGGCCTGATGGTCAGTGAGTACTGTTACGTGAGTTCCTTTAATATAACCACGGAATTTATTTACGGCCCAAACAACAGCCAATGCTTCTCTTTCCGTTGTTGAGTAATTTCGTTCCGCTGGGCTTAATAGGCGAATAGCATATTCAACTGGATGTTCATTTTCTCCCTCCCCCTGTACCAAAACAGCCCCGATCGTATAATTACTAGCATTAGTTTTGATTGCAACGGGCTTGGTATCAGCTTGTTTTAGTACAGGAGCAGTAGTTAGAGGTTGTCGTAACTTGTCGAACGCTATTTTTTATTCCTGTTCCCAAATCCAATCGGTTTTCTTCTTCAGCAATCGTGTAAGAGATTCTGAAACTTTCGCAAAATTAAGTATGAACTTTCTATACCATGAACACATTTGTAGAAATGTATCAGTTGCTTCAAGTTTTTAGGCGGTTCCATATTCAAGGTTGATGCAACTTTGTCAGGGTCTGCTTGGAGGCCTTCAGCAGTTATATAATGACCTAGGTACTTGATTCTAGAGCAGAAATATTTACACTTTTCCTTATTTGCAGTGAGGTTATATTTCTTCAGACGATCAAATACTTCTTGTAAATCTTTACGGTGTCCTTGAAAACTATTTGACATTATTATTAAGTCATCTAGATATATCAAAAGATTAATATGCCTTAGAGATATTCGAAATCTTCCCATTAAACGCTGAAAAGTAGCGGGAGCATTTCGTAATCCAAAAGGCATTCGCAGAAATTTATACATGCCAAAAGGGGTTATAAAGGCTGTTTTTGCCTGATCTTCTGTCTTTACTCTAATTTGCCAGTAACTGGAGCAAAGATCTATCGTCGTATAAAGAGTAGATTTAGCATTGTGAAGTAAATCATCGATTCGTGGCAATGGATGCACGTCAAGGCTTGTGATTGCATTGAGTTGACGATAGTCGATGCAAACTCGTGTGCTTATCATCTTTTTTGGGTACTAAAACAACAGGATCAGACCAAGGAGAAACACATAACGCAATGACTTCTTGTTCGAGCATGTTCTTAATCTCTGTCTTCAGAATTTGTGTTCTAGCTGGTGACAAATGATATGGCGGGACCGAAATGGGCTTAGATTCTCCTGTGTCAATACTGTGCTCAATTTCATTGGTTGGTCTACCATTGGATACCAATACAGTGTTATTATTTTCCATAAAATGACTTACCTGTTGCCTTTCTACAATATTTAATGGACTTCCTTGGTTGCTTAAATCGATGGACGATATATTTGTACTCGGGAACAGATCTGTAGAAAACGGGGACAATGAGATTTCTGCTTCATCAATCTGCCATCTTCATACAGCTTGTCTAGAATTGTTGAGTATCCATCGAAAATATTAATACGGTGTTCCTTCGTTGGAGTAAATTGGACTGGTATCAATCTACCATATGGGCGATCTAGGGATAACTCAGTGTCACCAAACGTGAATGTGGAGGCGTCAACATAGGCAACCTACTTAAGAGCCCCTTCTTATATCCTCCCCGTTTATCCAGGTCATCCTTTATGTCATCTGGTGCGTTTAGTGGACTCGCTGTATTATTTAAAGGTGAGAGACAAGTCGGCAAGCACGTGTTCGATAGGATTTCGACAACAACCATCTGGGTAACCTCACATTCCAGGTTGTATAAGATGTCGGGTTCATCCAAGAAATAACAAGTTAATTGTAGAAGATTCAGCACAAGTCTTGCGTCCTCAATGAATTGTACGCCCAAGAGCGTTCGGTTTTCTTTTGCTTCAGGGAATATGACAAAAGATCACACATCGCACATCTCGCGTCGGCACATCTCGCCCATGAAGCTGAACGTTTGCTTTAACGGTAAGCACGTTCTGTCGCTTAAGGATTCCATCGGCTAATGTAAAAAACATTACTTCTTGGTTAAATATGTAGACGTTCTTACTGAGGCATCTATATAATTAAAAGGACACAACGTTCTGGCGCATGTATCTAGGCCTTTGCAGTTAGTTTTTGGCCTATTCTGACTACATTTGAGGCAGCGGCTGCGAAATACAGCGGGTTCTCCACATGCGTAGCAATAAAATTTAGTTTTGTTTCCTGCCCCACTAGTCGTTGCCATTTGAGTTCATGCCATTTATTTGAGTCCTCTACTCGGTGCCGTTTGAGTTCTCAGCAGAAACAGCCAGCATTCCTGTAAGACATGATACCGTTTCCTTTCACTTTCCGTTTGATTGTGACTATCGTGACGTGACTTAACGTATTTAGCAAGTGACATCCATGCTGGAAATTGCCTTTAAAAATCGGAAAAAGTGGAAAATCTTTCGCGTACGGGGTTGTCCTATACGTCAATAGACGCGGAAAAATCGGCGCTACCGATTAGGGAAAGTTCTATAAAAATTGGAAATTTTTTTAATGTGTTTTCATGTGAAAAAAGATGAAATTTTGAAACTTAAAAAAATAACGCTGCCGACATAAGATCGGCAAGCTAATGTTTTTATTTTGCCAAAAGTTTGGCCTTGGGAAGGCCTACAATTGGTCACCAAACTTGGATTTTTTCCGTAACCTTTGAACGGAAAAACAACTTTTTTCCGGAAAACCACGTAGCACGTTGTACCACTTCCGGAAGTGTTGGAGTGGATCTTTACATAGAAATAAGGAAATAGTAGATAGAGGAAATAAAAAGTAACAGGAAAATATAAGAAAGAAATAAGAGTAAGCAACTAATGTTAAACTAGAACTAAAGTAAGAAATAAATAGGAATTAAGTGAATAAGCCGGAATAGTAAAGCTGAACCCTCATGTTATAAAAATTAGGATACGTATAAAATAAATAGACGATAAATTGTCAGCTAATAGCATTAACAAACAGAATAAATTAAGAATAGAGATAATTAATTATAAAGAGATTTGTAACAATTTAATAAATAAACTATACAAGGGCCCTGACGACCATGTCAGGGGTATTTATATTGTAGCTCGCGGGCCGGGCCAATACAGCGCCCAGTCAGGTACACATATGTATGTATATATAAAAAAAAAACAGAAAACCTTCAACGTCATTATTGTGATCAGTTTTAGAAAAAACAAGTCTCCTTGCCTGACATGTCTATCATTTTTAATTTAAAAAAAGGAAGAGTATCTCAATTCATGTGTATTTTTTTTTAATTTTTATTACTGAATTTTAACGTTTTTGTTTGAAATCTTGTGACTGTATGTGGTTCCATTTTATTTTGAGCGCCATCTAACGAGTAGTTTTTGAGCTATATGTTAACAATTAATTTTTTATTAGGTGTACCTGCATTATTGATTCCGTCTTATTCAAAACCAAGTACTTACCACGTAGTTAAATGTAATTTCATACGACTTATGAGCAGTAGTTCTAGAATTATCCTTTATAATTCATATTTAACTGGCTGCAACATAATGATATTCTGATTTTATTTCTTGATGGAGGCATTCCTAGTGTTTTTAAACGATAAAACCACTATGTACCTACCAACCTCTGTGCCTACTAAAATAGGAAAAAAGTAAACTCATAATAATAATTACATAAATCTATCAGAAGGCTATTGTAACTACCTTTGCCGTTAGCTTGTTGTCACGAACATAAATTCTCCTTTTATTTTCCAACGAACATTGCCCAAAACACTCACAGTCACGCTACTCTAATTAAGTACAATATGGTTGCAGCTGAAATTTAAAAATATGAAACGTACACAAAACGTACCTATAAACTATTCTAAATATATAGAAATGAATGTTTGTTTGTTCGTCCTTTATAAGTTAAAATGGTAAGAGGTATAGGATTGATGTCTTTAGCAATTTTGTTCAGAATTCTCTGGAAAAGGTTTTGGTACCAAAATTGTATCGGTCAGACACATGGATGTGCGCCAGGTACAGTTAATTAATTTACACGTACAGTTAATTACAGATTAATATTATAATATTACTCTGTCATTTATAAATTCGAAAATTTGTGAAGATAGATAGATGGTTGTTTGATACTCCTTCACGCCTAAAACTAGACAAGAGATCTGAATGAAATTAGGCACAGAGGTAGGTCTGGAATAACAGACAACTTGTACCACCATGCGGGCAAAGCCAGGGACGGGAACTAGTGAAACATAAAACGTGAGAACTGTGCGATGAATTTCAAAGTTAAGGCAATAGAAATACGAGTATACAGTGTAACCTTAACATAACGACCTCAATGTAATCCTTCGGTTTGATGATTTTTTTCAAAATCACCCTGACCTGTAAGAGTTAATACAATATTGTATTACAAAGACTTTTGTAACGATCTACTCGTAGCTGTTCCCTGTATTGGTACCAAAACCTTTTCTAGAAAATGCTCTATCTTCTACCATTTCAGAATCCATAAAGAACACACACAAATATTTGTGTATATATATATATATATATATATGTATATATATATATATATATATATATATGTGTGTGTGTATCTCGTTACATCAAAATTGCCTACATACTTAGTAAAAACATACTTCATCTAAACCCATCACGGCCCACTATTCAGCACGGGTCTCTTCTCTGAATCTGAATCTTCCCTTTGAGTTTCGTAAACTCCCCGGCATGCAGGTTTCCTCACGAAGTATTCCTTCACCGTTATAGCGAGTGACATTTAAATGCTTTAAACGCACATAACTCTGAAAAGTCAGAAGTGTGCTCCCTGGGATCCGAACTCAGACCCCCCGAGTAGAAGGCCGAATTCTTAACCAGTAGGCCTATCACCGCTT
>DWJZ01007691.1:0-11901 GCA_018249125.1 Asbolis capucinus
TTCTCTATGTTATATGTATTTATTTACTTTCGGTCTTTCTTACTTTATCGCGTTCAATTGTTTTTGCACATCTCTAAGGTTGGCTGGTAGAGAATGCTTTTTAGCATAAAGTCCGCCTTTTGTACCATTTTATTGATGTCAGTAAAGAATAATAATAACAACAAGGTTTATTAAAATATATGTACAAATAAATGTACAAACATTCAAACCTGTATTGTTAACTATTTTTGAGTTCCTTTGTCTGGAGCCAATCTTGAAATTAGTATCAAGTCATGCTTATCCTAAAAATGCATTATCATCAGGACGGAAGGTTTATGCAAAATTTCAGGTCCGTAGTGTAAGAGGAAGTGGGTCTCATTAAGCTTGCAAGATTTGACCCGTAACAAACATACTTACGAGTATATATTGCAAGTTAAATAAAAACTTGTAATAATGTATTCCAGGCTATAATTTAACACTGTTATGTAGTTTTCGCGTGATGGAGTAACACCCATCCATCAGACCATTTATCCATCCATCTTACAATCTTTCGTTTTTATAAATTGGATAGGAAAGGTTACGTTCTTTTAAATAGTAATTAATTGGATAGGAAAGGTTACGTACTTTTAAATAGTAATTAATTGGATAGGAAAGGTTACGTACTTTTACATAGTAATTAATTGGATAGGAAAGGTTACGTACTTTTACATAGTAATTAATTGGATAGGAAAGGTTACGTAATTCGGGATGAAACAAACAGAAGTATGAATTAAAAAATCTACGTCACATATATAATTTATTTAATATATTAAATCTAATTAACCGTAAGAAAAATGGAAACCATGTCCAGCACCATGGCCTCCGTAGCCCCAACCAGCTCCGTACCCTCCCAACGGCTGCCGGAACCTGTCTTCATGCTCCTCGTAAAGAATTTTACCGTACCTATCTTCTCGATCACCAATCTTATCAACACGATGCAGTGGTATCACCGTCAGATCATGAACTGGTACCAAATTATGAATTGGTATCAAAACTGGTATCAACGTATGCGAGCCATTTGTGATGTGGTTTTGGTTAATAATTGTCACTTTATTTAAATCTGTGTGTATGTGTTGAATTGGTATCACATGCAACAGCTGGTGGTGCTCTATCGGTCGTAGGGAACTCTTTTGTTTTCTTGTTTTGGGTGGTATTTCTATTGTTGTGAGGATTGGAGGGACTTTCTCGTGGCTTGTGACTGAGTTGACTGGTATAAGAGCCTTGTATGGTAGAGTACCAGCTTGAGACGGTTGCGCTATGATGAATATATAAATGATTGCCAGCATCTGAAAAACAAATATTGCATTAATTAATTTAATATTAATTTTAATTAATTTAATTTAATAATTTAAATTTAAACATTTGTGAATTAACGTAATGATCTATGAGCAAATATATCCATCCGGACACGTCTACCGCCGGACACAGAAGCCTAGTAATTTTGAATACGTCAGGTGCTCACTGTTTTCAGGTCATTTCTACTGTCATACATTGGTTCCATGGATGGATATATGTACATACATATATGATTACTCCTACATGCAAAAGTTTGAGTGAAATTTGTCACATGAATAGATTATCTGGAATAACATATGGCCTATTTTTAACTGACTTCAAAAAAGAAGAAGGTACTCAATTCGTGTGTATTTTGAAAAAAATATTTTATATATGTTACCTCATAACTTTTAACTGAGTGAACCGATTTTGATATTTTTTTTAGATCGAAAGCTGGTGGTTGCGATGTGGTGGATTTTTTTTTGTTCTTTACCTCATTACTTTTTATGTGGTGTATTTTAATTATTCTTTTTTTATTCTAAAGGTAATGACTTGAACCGTTAGTTCATGTAACTTAAAGTGACATCTGACGAGTGGTTTTTGAGTAAGTTTTTTTTTTGTTTTTCTTGATATTCCTTATTAAATTTTCACAAATGAAAAGTTAATAAGGAATATGTATATATAAATTTTCACAAATGAAAAGTTAATAAGGAATATGCCCAAGCATTATGATTTTTTTTTGTTCAAAAGCATGTATTTTTAAACGACATCTGATGGTTAGTTTTTGAGTTATCTTTACTAATGCGTATTTAGCTGGTTGCGACTACGTTGAAATGATCGTATTATTGTACCATTTTTAGGAGGTATTTGAAGTCGGATTTATTTAATAATTTTTTTTTAAACAAAGCTAGTGAAACAAGTGAACAAAGCTAGTCTAATTACCAACATACAACGCGGGCAAAACCGCGGGCGGGACCTAGTGATCTATACACATCAATTGACACCGCTCAATAAGTTGTGGTCTCGTTGAAGGATTTTTCTTCAACAGCACTTTGTCAAGTTCAGTCCAATTATGATGCGGGTGGCTGGAGAACGAGCGCGTGTGAAAACGTTGCGTTAATTAATGCAGGTATCAGTAAATTATAGCTTTCAATAATTCATGTACGAGGTAGTAATAAAATACTTCTGTAGCATATGCCGGCAACCCATCGACGGATCAGTACTGAGCACGGGTCTCTTTTCATTGTGAGCTTCTATTGCGGATTGGTGGAGGAGTGCCCAAGCGAAGTGTTATAATATAAATAGTTTATTGCATTACTACAGGTACATTATTCGATTGGTAAAATGCATTTTTTTAAATAAAATCTCTGTAATTGTGTGTGTGTAATTCTGGTAGAGGTGTGCGACATAACATAATTGTCAAATTATATTATATGTCATAATTGTCAATTTTCACCAATGAAATACGACCTAATTGAGTTATTAATAGAAAAGTTCGAAAATTGTAAATTTTATGTCAAATAGTTGTCATGTCATTGAGAAAAATAATAACAGAAAATTATAGAAATCAAATAAATAATTATAGATTTATCTATTAACATTATTTATAATGTTAATATTAGTCTAATTAAATTTGTCATTAAAATAATTTTGAACATGATAATAACATTTGTGCAATAATATTGCTTTTAAAACACGTCAAATTCAAGTCTTTTAATTTGTCTTGCAGATGATTCAAGATTTACGGCCCTAGTGTATACATACATTTTAACCAAACCAGTTCGTTGTTGCGTGTGCATGACGTAGTACATAATTTTTTTTCCTAGATTTTTTTGGACATCTGATAGTCTTTTTATTGTATAAGTGCATATTTTCTTTTACAAAACAACAGACTTCTTGTATATATCCGAAGTTTTTATGCCGCTCGAAGGCCTCGACATGGCTTAACGATTGCTGTCTAACGATAACAACCGAGACCGGTTTATGTGCCCTCCGAAGCACGGAAGCGTGCATCATTTCTTTCTGCCATTAATGGTCATTCTTCCTAGTACCGACCGCGCCCGCTGTTCTTAACTTTTTCGATCGTATACAACACAAACAAGTTACAAGAACGCTTCGCAATATATAACATGAAACTAAATTACTAATATATTCGTTTAAATTTTTATAGAATATTAGTAGAACTAAATTACTAATATATTCGTTTAAATTTTTATACAATATTAGTTGAATTTAAACGAATATATTTGTAATTTAGTTTCATGTTATATATTGTGAACCGTTCTTGCGACTTATATATATTCGACATTGGTTGGTTGACTGTATTGATGTGCGAGCGAGAGGTAATGAAAACAGAGAGTCGATTCTCAACAGCAATAATTTGCAACTACTTTAAATACTGGACTCTGATTGGTCAATGAACTGTTAAATAAATGATTTTAATAGATTTTGTTGTCTATTTTTCATTGGTTGTCGAAAATTGTAAATTTCGTGTAATAATTGCCGAATACATAGCTTGTAGATAAGTTCCTAAATAATTCATTTTCTACAACCTCCTGAGATATGACTTATTCTCTACTACTAAACTGAAAGTTGCACTAGTTCGTGATAAACTTGCACTCCTGAGAATACCCTATAAAATTCTCGAATACATGTAAAGTCCACTAATCCACACATGGCCAGCATGATGGAGTATGGCTTTGACCACATTGTTATCATTAAATTTGGGTCCTTTGGGTGGCATCCATCCTTTTAAAGCAGCATGTTAGAGTATTCTCTAGGACTCAGTGTGAAGAGAAGCATGGTCACCAACCATATAAAAATTGTCGACAATATTGTCGATACCGACTATTTTTATCGACAATATTGTCGATAATTTTTATACCGATAAACCTTAACGACGAAGCGCTTAAAAAAGTTTTTGTTTAAGTTTGAAGTGTATTTTTTTTTTATTTTTGTTTACGTTTTTTTAATATGTTAAATTAATAATTATTATAATTATTTTAAATTGTATGTAAATGTGTTAATTAGTGTAATTGGATGTATAAATAACTATTACGAATAAACAACAATACATTTTTTTTTCTCGCTTTTGCTGAGTGACCGAGTTTACTTACTATCCGACTATAACTTACAGAGCTATAAGCGCAAACAAGACACACAACAGTAATTCTACAGTTAACTTAAATCCATAAACTTGAACTAAGCCACTTAAGAACTTAACACAAAGTTACTATTCTTATAGTTTCTCCTCGTCCCTCTACTCGAGGCGTGAACAAATTTACCACTCCAAACAAAATAAACCGTAAAAATTAGTTCAAAGTTAAACCAAAGTCAAATAAGTATTTTCATAGAAAGTGATTTAATATACAAAAAGAAAAAAAAAATTACATTTAGTACAATTTTAACTTAACTTTAGGTTAGCATAATTTTGAACTACATTTAATTACTTTCAAATCCGACTGAAATACAATTTTAACTTAACTTTAATGTATGATTTTAAACTACATTTATTTTATACCTTATTTTATTACCTTAAAATCCGTCTGATGTTAATATTTGAAAATTATGAAAGTTTATGAAACAACTACCGGACGAAACGGTGAAATTTGGAACAGAGATAAAATTAGTCAGGACACAGGCTACTTTTTATCAATATACTACAAGCACTACAAGCGAAGCCAAGGACGGGAACTAGTATGTAAAACATTAATGTTCTTCCTATTCTGAAAACTATATTAACAGGCATATTTTCAAAAAAGTAATCATAAAAAATCTCTGACCCAAAAAACCCTTGACTTACATTTTCATTTACTATCCGTGGGTTTTCTAGAACCCGATTACACATGTTTTCACCCCGGATCTAATCATTCGGCCTCATCTTCAATCGTTTTGTTGTTGACCCAAACCTCGTAGACCCCTTTTCACAATAGAATAGTCTGTAGTGAAGGAATTTTTAGGTCTATTAGTAATCAAACGACTACTGTGAAAAGCTGATAATCTTTACTGAACAAAGAAGGAGTTATTTATGTTGACTTAAGAGAAGATATCGTTTGACATCGAACCCACCTGATGATAAGTGGCGATGATGTCTTAGATCTTGGAGGCACTGACTTAGTAAATGCCTATTCACTCTTCTCTCCCTCTCACATAATATTTAGAACACTTAGGCAGTCACCGCATCCGTCTCCGGCACGTCAACGGATAGGAGATGACGGCGCCGAAGTTGCGTACATACATTTACTACGGCGCTTGTCAACCGTCCGTCATCCGAGCCGTCGAAGTTTCCGCTAGATCGGCGTGACCACTAGAAGGGGGTCGATAGATTGACAGTATGCCAGTTACACAAAACACGTCTTAACGTGTTCACTGCGCCGTCACCGAGAACAAATAACGAACTTCTTTTCATAGAGATGCTGTGTACTAACGTACTAAAGAAGGCAC
The DNA here is from genome assembly GCA_018249125.1 of Asbolis capucinus. NCBI lineage: Eukaryota > Metazoa > Arthropoda > Insecta > Lepidoptera > Hesperiidae > Asbolis > Asbolis capucinus. The sequence goes on from DWJZ01007691.1 coordinate 5,737, forward strand.
CATATTATTAATGTGTTTAGTTGTATGGATGTTACTAGAAACTCTGTATAATGGCGTCACTTAGTCTCCTACCCATTTTTGTACAAATCATAATGTTAGCTACTTTAAATTGCCTCAATATATGCATTAATAATTCAAGTAACCCGCCGAAATATAATAAATAAATAAATATCTTTGGACAACTCACACACGGCCATCTGACCGTTAGGCGTTAGCTTGTATTATGTATTTTTAAATACATACTTATATAGATATTTACACCCAGACACACAGAATAAACATTCCTGCTCGTCACAGAAAAATGGCAAAAATATTAAATATAATATTTATTTACTAATTTAATTGGAATCTATTCGTCAAGTACGACCATATCAGATCGAGTGAGGCATAAATAGTGTTCCTTTTGATTTTATAATAGGTATTTCGGATGAAATTAACTTTTTACTTTACATAAAATGAAATCTCCGTTTAAAGAACGAATTTAAAATAATTAGGTATTTTAATGCATTCACTAACTTTTTTCGTTTCCGATATGCGAGAGTGTAGTTGATTAGCGAAAAAAATTCGTGCCCATTTATATTAAAATGGAACTGTTAAGGTCCGATTCCACGAAAGACAGCAGACGACAGACATCAGTGATAAACAGCGACATTTGTCGAGTTAATTTTTAAGAGTATGATAAATTTTCAAGACTTGTCGTTTTTTAGTTAGATGTAGTTTTTATATTATCTATTTAAAAGATCTGCTGAGGAGTTTTTAATCCTCAATAAAGTGTTCCAAAACGGTATTAGACTCAAAATATTACATTTATACATGTCTTACAAGTACATACATGAATAAATTAATTTTAACTTGATTTTGCGTAAAGTGGCAGTCGAATGATAATGATCTTTTGATGCACATGGTATATTTTTGCAGGATTAAACAGTTCATACATATTTCGCTGATAACAGCAAATTTTATACTTACGATATAGTAATAATTAATTTAAATTAATAAGAACATATACAATATCTTAAAACAATAGCTCCTTTCAACCTAAATAGCTATAGTACCATGTTTTTCATCTCACTCTGCTTCATGTAGATTTGTGGAAGTGGACTGAGGAACTATATCAGAAGTTTTTATACAGTTTTACCAATCCTTTGACGAACGGAAGCACTTAAAAATTTCGACATTCGCAGTCACTGTCAGAAGCCTTCCTAAAGACTACATCGCTGTAGCTTAATTAGGATACCAGCTATCGGACTTGCAGGAATTTGAACGCTTCATAAAAATGCCCATAAGCTACTGTCTTCTCCCTGCTGATAAATCGCAGTCTGACGTTTGTCGCATTATTCGGAATCGCACCATAAATGTCACAGGAATAAAACTAAATAAAATAATTTAAAATAATCCACTTACACTGGCTCGCTTTGGGATTATAAATAAACAAAACTTGCTCACGTAGACGTGGATTTTACGTGTATTTGGTTGGGAATTTACGTTTGGTATAAAAGTATCAAGACTCGAATAACATTTTGTTTACAAATTTTTATTAAAGTAGCGTACTACTCTCTTCATCAAATTAGGAATGTTAACTGTGAAACTGTACCCGAAAATATCAGATATCCGAAACAAATTTCTATCCATAATCATAACCGCTATGAGTATAAAAAGTCGATTAATTTAGAATAGGAATGGACTACGTTTTTGAAAAAAACTGTTATCAAATTTATTTTATAAATCTTTCAAAATGCTGATTGGTGGAGAGGTTAGTGATTAATCTCAGTGTAAGAAGTTTTTATGCCGGCCGAAGGCCTATATGGCTCGACCGTCACTCGTATATGTATATATCCGTATCCGAATTTTTTTATCCATAACTTCCCTGTTTCATAGCGCCAGAAAGCTGTATGTAGTGAAGTTTTATCCGGATTTCTCGTATTACATAACACCGGCGTATTGAATAACGGTTAGATAAAGATAAATAATTGAAAGTGATCCTCGTTGTTCAGTAATAGAAATTTGTATTATAATCCTGAACTAACAATAATAATCCTACTAATATAAATGCAGAAGTTTGTATGAATGTATGGATATTAAATTTGTTGCTCTTGTTGTATTTTCATCACGTATACGCACACATACACACGCATACCCACGCAACGTTACACACATTCACACAAATAAACGAATATTAACTTAATTTTAAATATACTAATATTATAAACCTTCCAAAATTTCTTTGTTTGAACGCGCATATCTCAGGAAGTACTCGTCAGAATTTATAATTTTATTTAAGTATTGAATAGTTTATTCGCTGAGGGAGGTTATAGGATACTTTTTATCCCGAGAAACGGCTCAATTTTCAAGAGAAAACAGGATAGAATTAATTTGGTAACACTTTTGGTAACCCCTGGACAAATTTAAATGAAATTGGGCACAATTATAGATAATACAACGGGGTTACTCTTAGTACACTTTTTAACCCGGACAATGGTTTCATTCCCCCGGGATCAGAGGTAAAAGTTAAATGGCGGCACATCTGCAATGATAGCTAGTAATACATAATTTAAATGGCATAAGTCAAATTTTACTTATTAATTAAAATTTATATATTATTATTACATCAAATAATATTTTTGTGAGGAACGAATCCTTATAGAGTTTACGGTAAAAGAACAAATCCCTCGTTCAATAATATAATTAGTAAAGGAAACCGTAGCAGGTATTTTAATAGAATGTATACATACGCGTGGGCTTGCAAATCAAGGTTATTTAATTTTACATTTGGACGTAATTAAGCGAAATAAATTCAATCCACATCAAAGTCAATGGTTTTATTTAAATAAAATGATTTTATATTAATACAACAACATAAATTCAAATAAAAAATATATTACAAAACAATATTATCTCGGTTTTTTATTTAATCTTTTTAACTGATTAATATTATTTATTTATGTGTGAAATCATTTTGTTATTGTAAAGTCACTTTTGACTTTCATGTGGATTGGATCCTTGTCGCTTAACTACGCCCATTTCATCATCAATAAAATAAATACAATTTATAAAACTGCTAAAATTTATGTTACTAATAAATAATTATTTTATATAAGGCTAACAAGATAGACGATTACATTTGCAATGAGTGTGCCTGGAAATAAATGTACCGTCCAGCTTCGCGTAGTTCATATAATATATTCTTGTTGGTTGTACTTTTTATATTATGTATAATAATTGCTTACTAATTCAAAAGATGTACTAAGGAGTTTCTTTCGCCGTTTCTTCTCCTTTAAATAGCACCTTTCCGAAACGGTGGTAGATTCAAGAAAATGTTGACGTTTGTAAGTGTATTTTTAATACCTATGTGAATGAATAAATTTTGACTTTGACTTTAAGGTACCAAAAACCGAGTGTAGCTAAAAAAATATTAAATCCACTTTGAGCTCCCGAGAGGCACGGCAGTGTTCTTGCCAAGTCAAGACGTTTTAATTTTTAATTTTGATAGAACGGTTTTAGGGTGATAGACTATAAGAAACTATTCACTTTACTAGAAACGTATAGTTAAAATATTTTTTTATTGTTAAAATATTTTTTAGTTTCTTCCCATGTTAAATATCATCATCATAGTAACCCATAACTCCCCCACTACTGGGCTCAGGTGTCCACTCACAATGTGGGGGGTAAAGACCATAGTCCACCACGATGTCCTAGTGCTGAGTGGACTTCACACACCTTCGACAACTTTATGAAGAATTTTCAGGAGAGTAGGTTTTCTTCACCATAGCAAGTGATAATCAACTTCTTATATGCACATAACTCTGAAAATTAGAGGATGGAGAGGAGAAGCGCCGAAGGATTTGAACCCAGGATCTTCCGTTTGAGACACTAACGTCCAAACCGGTGAGCTATCTGCTTCCATCAAAAATATATCCAAGCCTTAAGTAATAGACTCTCACACTCGGGGAAGACAAAGAAACAAGGGAAGCCGCACATCGCTGAAGTAACCGGAATCAATAAAAACAACAACTGACGCCAGATACACCGACAACATACCACTTCAGGGTGACAGAAGCTGAATGGAAAGGAAGATGACTCCTGGCAGGAGAGGAGAACTAGCTCTCGAGCCCCCAGCCGGCACACGAAGAATCATTTGGCGGTTGATTCAAGCAAGCCAGCCAGGCGAAATTCAAAATTAGATAATTCAACTTGGCAGCTGACTTTTGTTGCCTCTTACGGCACCCTGATTTGCCGGCATGGGATTAGGGGTATTCTAGGTACAACAAGGCCAACTGATCTGTTTTGTAAACCAATGTTAAAAAAAATAAAATTACGTCTTGTTCAAGAAATAAGTAATTGAACGACTGAATATCTAAGAACTGAAGTGAAATGCTTTAAATATTATCAGTTTTTACTGTGCTCCAAGTTATTCTTAACAGGTATGTTCAATAGAATTTTAGTTAAGTTAATATTTGGAGACAAAGAAACCCAATTATTATGTAGTTTATAAATTACCTATATATCAAATAAATATACAAGTAATTTATAAAATAAACTTGTTATAGTCTTCAAAGGAATCTTATTTAAAAAACATCAAAAGTTAAAAATGTCTTTAAAATAATGTTATTAAAAAATCATGAATTTATAACTGAACGTAGCTCCTTTGCCTGCTTAAAAAAACTGACTTAGACTGAGACGCCATTTTGTTTATGACAGATGAATATTTGAGCGGGAAAATATTATTCAAAATGTCGCATTCTCTTTGGTATAAAGGACACTGTTATTATTGTGACCTTGTTAGGTTTTACTGTTTTTTCTTTTAGTGCTACAGCCTCTACTATTTGAGAAAATAACCTTGTTAGCTCTGTTCTGAGCACTGTAGCATGAAATACCTAGAACAACATACTCGTAACATGCTCCCTTTTAGATCCGCTGTATAATTTGAAATATATAAGTTTACTCCATTTTTCTTATCCGTACAAAACTTGTAAGCTATTTTTGTGTCAAATTATTTTAAAGGTATATTTTTTAATTTTTTTCTTTAAAAGAAAACTGTAAATTTTTGTGAATTTTAAAAGTTACGGCCCAAGAAGATTATTGATATATTAACATGTGATTTGTTGATAAAACTTTTAGAGATATTATATAATGTCAAAAAAGCAAAAAGGAAAGTAAAATTTTATTTTAAATAGCTATTAAGACCTAGAATTAATTTATATTCTGATTGAAGCTCAGATCCATATTTCGACCCAGTTGCATCATGTTCACGGAAAAATGGCGGTGATCAATAGGTCTTGACAGCTGACAACTGACAGATATTGATGACAGTTTAATGAGAACCTGTAGTAATTCGACATTTCGTAATTCGATATTTACACTTAGAACTTGGCGTAGTACACATTATATTCCTACAATGATTATAAATGCGTAAGTATTTTGTTTATATGTTAGTCTTTCTCGTATAAACCATGAAATGGGGTTTGATAAAATTCATATACAGGTGGCCTCAGGTCTTAGTAATCTTAGGAAAGGCCGTAAGATATTTTTCATCAAAAAAATATTACAAAGATTCAAATAGGGAATGAAAGTCTGTATTAATGTTTGTATACATAATATACATATACATATTTGTTTTTATGCATTTGATAAAAAATAAACAATTTGTTCCTAAAGTTCGATCTGCGTGGGAATATTATTACTAATTTGAAATAAGTTAATCACAGTAAGCCGACCTGAAGTCAAAGGCAAAATGTTTAAACTTTAAATCCTCATTAAACATTCTACTCAGTTTATTTACGTAACGTTTTAAGTAGAACAAATGATTACAACTGCAAGTATCAAAACTGATAGATCTAGTGACCGAAGGCGTGTAGTGATCGACTTTCGGTTACATTGATCCGATGTAGCAACACGGTACATTCTATATACGATATTGCATAATTTATCTTGTAATATATGTATATATATATGTATATACATATATATAGGCGAACTAGAAGCGTTCATAGCCCGAGTTGTTGTGATTCTAAGCGATCGAAAAAGTTGTGTAACAGCTGGCGCGGTTGGTAGGAAGATGGTTGACCGCCAGTGGCAAATATTTAATGACCATTTGACAGGCCGGTTGGTGTAGTGGTTAGTGAACCTGACTACTACACCGGAGGTCGTGGGTTCGATTCCCACCCA
>DWJZ01007692.1:0-11900 GCA_018249125.1 Asbolis capucinus
CTGATACATCAGGATTGGCTCCATCAAATCTCCTCAACAGTTACATACAGTAATGAAATTTTGTTTATTTCTCTGTATTAGGGATCTATAAAGCTTGTGTTTTATATATTTTCAGAAACCTTATTTAGAGTATAAAATAAATTCTTTTTTTTAATAAGGGTACCTAATATTATTGAAAAATGTTTTAATCACATCAAATATCCCAAATAATACTAAATATTTTTGCTCCACCTCAACCATTCAAGTAAGATTCAGAATAAACTATACTTGATTCTTTAAACAGCTGTTATTCTGCTATTACTGATGAAGATAAAATCATACCGATAGACCGATATTTTATGTACCTTATAATTAAATGTTGACACCGTAAAAAATACTGAGTGTTTTTCCTCAATGTTTATAAGCGCTCGTAGCTCGTCGGTTTGTGTCGGTCGAAAGTGATCGGCTAAGTTAAGCAAGGAGATGTAAAAGTGATCGTTAGTGGCAAACATTCACTGGCGCTTCTATAGCTTGAATTCATGGGTCGGCAACCTTTTCGTATGTGAGGGCCACAAAAAGCCGCGGGCCATATTATGGCGTCGTTGGAAGGATCACAACAAACGTCATTGCGCCAACTTGCGTCGTGTAAATGGGGTATGTGTGGGCGAAACCACAATGGCATACGAGCCGCATATCATCCGCGGGCTGCGGGTTGCGACCCCTGGTATAGACAAAATCTGAAGCATACATAAAATGCAATAGCCAGGCCACCCTTCATTGAATATCTGAATATTTTATTGTCATTAGGCCTAGTAAGAGGCCTTAAAGACTTCCACAACTTGGATTAGCCACTGCCATATCCGTCTACCCCTATTAGAGTAGCTCGATGGAGTATCCTTTAATCCACATCAGTAAAAATATAGCCGTACTCAAGCAAGCTATGAACACCATCATCATGTCACCACCACCAAATCCTCAGCAGCAGGTTCATCATCATTATGTCTTTAGATGCTGCTGACAGGTTCCAACCCCGTCCATCACTGGAGCGACCAACATAAAATCTTCGGATCATTTACTGGTGCTAAGTAGTAATTAAACTAGCTCGTAGACCCAAAGTGGCCCAAGGTTCAGATAATTCTGATCCTAATCACATCACGTTGATAACACGTCATTTATGACAGCTTCTTATACCATTTTTTATATATATAAAATAACTAATTAGTCATCAATTTAAATTATCTCCTCTCAGTTTACTACCGGCAAGTCATCGAATGTTCAAGGTGAAGAATTATGATTAAATTGTATTACAAAAAAAATAAAGAATTAAATAGTGACAACGAGTCATTTTTCTGAGGCTGAGTGTACTCGACGAAAGAAATTAAGTCATAAATACTCACGATACGATCACCAATGCGCCGACGCGAATAATTTATGACAGTAAGATTGTTCAGTGAAAAGAAAAACTGTCACCGATTCGAATTTTGAGATTCGAACGTGAAAGATCTGTCAAGAATGTTTTTTAAATGTTAATGTACAATTCATGTGCTTATATTACTAGTCCTTCTAGCATTATCGGGTTAATTAATAAAGTACAATTATAGTGTATTCTATAAACATTTATAGCAGCAGAAGGGTTATGTATTTTTTTATTTTTTTTAGTTAACACTTGACTACGAAACCTAATGGTCAGTAAATATCAAAAACAATTGATAATCTGACAAATCCATGTCAAGATTAACTCCCCTCCACGTAAATTTTACCTACCTATGACTTAAACACTTTAAAATATCGATATAACAACAAAAAACGTGAATACTCATTTCAATTACAACGAAAAACACGCATAATAACCCAAAACTGCCAAAAAAATAATTAAGCAGTAAAAAGTTATGATACGATTTCACCAAAACCGTCCATACATAATTTATTATATTATGATTATACAGTAAAGGAGAATTCGTATTCGAATATACATTCCAACATCGAACTGTCAAAATACTTAACCTGCACACAGTGACTGTAATGATTATTATTTTCGATTTTAATTTCGGCACAGCGCCCGCCTGACCTTTTCATTCAAACGATATTTTTTATTTCAGATGTGGTTATCATCAAACGGTGATCTCGAATGGTAACAGTGGCTCGAGGCTGCTACATCCGTTCTCTAAGGTCTCGTACGACCACGCCTAACTCAAACCGCCGCTATGCCTACTCCACTATAATACGGCTACTGCGCAATTCACTGTTCCAACATTCATTTGGAGCTACTAAAGGTACGCACTCATTACGACAATTGATTATAAAAAATAATTAATTGTTTATTGCCACAAACGGTAATATATAAGACTTAAAAATAACATGCTATACAAAACAAACAAAGAATGAATAAAAAAATTTGGTTATAAAATTATGTGTGAGTGTTTGTAAAGGGAGAGAGCTCAGCTTCTGCTAACCCAGGATCTAGATCTCGGCGTGCTAATTGAATAACTGTATCTACTGCAACATGACGCAAATTCAACTCAAACTTTACGGTTTTCCTCATTGTTCATTATGCGTACTGCGAAGGATTGGAATAACTTGCTTGTGTCGGTGTTCCTGCCCACGTATGATATAGGAGTCTTCAAAAGAAGAATCAATAGGCCTTTACTAAGTTAGTGCGCCCAACACCTTAGACATCATCGCCACGAAATCGCCATCGAAAATATTGAAATAACGTTATGATGTGTTTTTAGAGATTTGTAAATCAAAATCATGCCGTACGCATATTTTATGCATCATGCATCTATCCTGTACGGTATCTCAATTGTATCGAATACTCAATCGTATATAAAGATAATTTTAACGCTTACTATGATTTGAGTCAGAGTAAACTTGACTTAGAGTACGCGTAATTGTAATGAGCGCAGACCTTAATATGAGAGGTTCGTTCACTACGGCTTATACGGTGTAGGCTTTTTGCTCAGTTCCTTTTAAGTGAGAAATTAAAAGTGACTTCATAAAATAAAAACGCAATCTTTGTACATAAAAATAAAACTATCTTCTTGTCAGTTGATTTATTGCTTTTGAATTTAATTGAAGAATATAAATAAATTTTAATGAATGCGTAATTTGGTATGGAATTTTTTTTTGCCGGATTAATTATACAAACAAAATCGATTTTTCTAATTTATCTATTTAAATAGCAAAGTATTGGGGTGGCTTAGAATGGTTGTCACGATTTTATGCTAACAGAGTCGGCCTTTGAGACAAATATCGCTTTTGATGTCGTTTACTTTAAAGCCTACTTCAAAAATGTATGGAAATTACTCTTAGACCAAAAATAGGTTGATTGTTTTTCTGCAATATTGGAATTAGTTTGGTTTGATCGATACGGAAAAAAACATTTGTCTCACGGACTAAAGTGTCGCCATAGGCGGTATGAAAAACAAGATCGACACCAACTGCCAACTACCAATTCCATAGCCGACCCCGTATCAGGAACATAGTCAATTTTATTCTGGATTTAATGTGACCTATGAACAATTTTAGGTAATTTTTAAAATTTAGATTATCAACATTTTTTTTTATGCAAAGTAAGTTGACTACGATCCCACCTGTGAAGTGGCGATGAAGTCTTCAATGTTAAAGTGCACTAACATAGTAAAAGCCTACTTGAATACATTTACATTGTAATCAAACGAGAATACCGATGTGGGCAACTTATTCGAGTCCTTTGCGGTACAAGTGATGAAGCGAAGCACCTTATGACATTATTTCTTTATTATTATCTCTATTTTAGTTGATAATTGACTGTTATAATTGACTGTTGTCATTGGCGAGTAATAAAAGTAAAAATAAATTAAAAAATAAATAATATTACATGTATTATTTTGAATTGTATATTTTCTACATGTATATTGATATGTATAATGGAATAAATGGTTTTTTAACTTCTGTTTTATGTATTGTATAATATATATTTTCAACAACTGTAAGTAACGTATCCTTTACTATCCCTTTTCCTCTCCTCTCCTCACTTCTCCCCTCTACCCATCCTCTTCTATCTCTTTCTCTCCTCCCCTTGACTACACTTAAACATATAGCAATAGCAGAGCAGTGAATAAGTGAAAAAAAATTAAAAATGTATCTCAAATCTCTATTTTGATTGACAGCCTTCGATGATTCAGATATATAAGTACAAGTTACATATTCAAAGTTCAGTACTAACTACTGGTTAAATTTTTACGCAATCATTACCGATTAGCAACGTTTTACAAATTGTAACTAATTTCTCTTTTGTAACACCGTCGACTGGTCTCAGTACATTGGTTAGGTATTCAGTTGCATAAATACTCTAGCCTAAAGCGTAACATCAGTAAACAAGGTTTGTAAAAATATTTTTAAATACAAACCTAAATTATAGATCTGTAATAAAAATACACAAAATTTTATAACTGTATTGTTAACTGTTGAGGAGTTCCCTTGTTTGAAGCCAATCCTGAACGTAGTATCAGGTCATGTTTATCGTCAAAATGCATTGTTATCAGGATGGAAGGTTTATGCAAAATTTTAGCTCCGTAGTGTAAGAGGAAGTGGGTCTAATTAAGCGTGAAAAATTTGTCCCTTTAACAAACAAATATACTTATAAACAAACATGCACTACAAGTTAAAAAGAAAGAATAAATTCTTGATGAGAATCGAAGCTAGTACTCTTCGATTAACAAGCAGGTTGATGGCCAATACTTCATATTCATTGACTCTTAGCAGAGCGGTCATAGTCAGCTATGTTGGTCTACTGGTCTGGAGACTGACAGCACTAAATCTCTCCATTTATCCTGAGTAGCTTGGTATTTGCAGTTATTTGCACGTTGGTCAGTCTTAATCTGGTCGAAGCAGCATAAAGAAGATTTCTTAAAAGTATTGTGGCAGCTTAGAATACAAACCCAATCCCACGTAGACCAGGGTGTCATAAAAGACAACAGATGTCAGGTGCTCGGTGATTTCCTGGAAGAATTTTCTATTTATTTATAATTTCTATATTCAGGAATCAATTGATGGTACAGTTGGTGTATGTGGGTGTGTGTGTATGTGTGTGTTGGCGTGAGTGGTTCTGTCTATGTGACAAAGAGTGTGTTGTTGTGTTTTTATGTGTCGTTAATAGGTTGTAGAAATAAAATTTTTTATTAATCCGGTTAAACAAAAACGACGATTGGGCTAAAAATTGTATTTCGGCAAATTTAGTTTTTGTCCGGAATATTTTAGCTACATTTTGTGTTATTTTTGATTGATTATACCTTTTTTGCTTAAATTAGCTATCATTTTTTTGCTTAAATTAGCCGCCAAACGATACAGCTCCTTCCTGAAAGCTTTCAAGAGAATTTCACTGAACACTGAGCAAATTTCAGAGTTTTAAAACACCTGCAATACACCATATTAACAAAGTGATAACAGAGTACGCTTTAATCAACTAGGTTCACCATAGAAAGAAAAAATTGAAATGCAGTAGGATGATCCACAGGTTTGCCCTGGGCGATGTTAAAGTCATTCTTCCAACCCATAACTTCCACTCAGCTTGGCTCGAGTCTCCTCTCAAAATGCGAGTGACACAGACCAGAATTTACCACGGTTTTGTACCATCACACACCTTCAATAACTTAATGTAGAACTCTTAGAAGTGCAGATTTGACCATGTTTTTCTTCACCGTAGCAAGTGATATATAATTTTTGATACGATAACTTTGAAAATTTTTAAGGTGGACTTTCACTTATAAATACAAAATATTGAAATTAAACCATTAAAATACATCATTTACGTTTTAGATATCACAGCAAAATTATTATCTATATATTTGTAATTATATATTTCTCCGCCTCCTGTAATTATATATTTCCTCCTCAGTTATGAGGAGACTCGTTTATGAGTCGATAATATTTGAAGCTGTTTCAATAAGTCATTCGAGGGTGTTAACATAACAGAAGGTTACACAGTACCTCAATACGGATTTATAAATCCTTCAATATATTATTAATGGTTGTTTGTTCGTTAAAGTATTAAAATATTTTCTTGCAAGTAATGGCCTACGGTTATTTTCTTATTTAAAAGCTTAATTATTTTTCAAGTCTTCAATCTTATTCATTGTTAATCTCTGCGAGATAAAGACGTCAGTTTATTTCGTGATATTCGAGCATCATTCATGCTATTATTATGGTATCTTAAGGGAACAATGGATATTCTTGTAGCATTTACTTGGTTTTATTAATTTATATTAATGTTAAAATGATTGTAATTTAAGGTGAGGCTGATTGAGTCATCGGTAAGTTTTAAATTCGAATCCTATTTTAGATTTATGTTGACAACAATTTATTCTAGATAAGTTTGCTAGTTATTGATGAACGAGAGGTACTGATGTTCGAATCCTGCATCGCCAACTCTCCAATCGTTAAGTCGAAATCTTTCGGGTGGCACATATAACTCTTGGATTGGCCACTAAATCCTCAACCAATCCACACTGGAACAGTGTTGTACAATACGTTCTAGGCCACTCTTACCGACTTTGCCTCAGGTTTACTATGTTAACACTGCCATCTAGTGTCAAACAAGTAAGTTCATGTCACCTGTTCTTTTCCTAAACAATTCCTTGATAAAAAAACCCGTAACTTCCATATGCATTGTAATAATTAGTATAGTTTAAAGGAATAAATATACTACAATATTTGATTATATTATCGGATAACATAAAATTATTACAAAAATATTCAAAGTTTAAAATGTTCCTATAAACTTTAACATACTTATTTTTTATGTGATAAGTAAACGAATACTTGTATAAAAATAATTTTTATGCAATTTATTTATAGTGACAACACGGTTAAGTTTACCCGCATCTATGGGCAGTGTGGCAACACTATTTATGCTTTTATCTACGTTATGTCATGGAAGCAATAAAATATATTAATCTTGAATGAATTTCTTTCAATTTAACAATCATTAACTAAATAATGTTGATAATAAAATATTATTTATGGAGAAAGGATTCTGAAGTGATAATTAAATTTTACCTTTAAACTCGATACGTCGATAAGACAACTTTCATTTTGTTAATGAAACCTCAAAATATAAAAAATGTATGTGTCTTATCAAAAATAATGTTACTATCAAATACTCGTAAGTACGAGTATGTGGTTGCAAACAAAAGTCCCCGTTTACTGACAGTTTCAAGTTGCAAAATATTGTCTTATTAAAACTATTATAACTAAACCAGTTAATGAATATTATTTTTTTGCTATAAAGTTCTTGAAGGCATAATAAACTATTAATAAATAAATTTATGTTCGAATATATTTGTTAGTGATTGTTATAATCCAGTGGATTCTTTATAAAATAAAATTAAAAACCAGTTTAATTTTTGTTACATATATAAGTTAATGCTTGACTACGATCCCACCTGATGGTAAGTGGCGATGTGGTCTTATGGTAAAACGTAAACTTAGAACATACGTACGTACGTAAACTTAGAACATACGTACGTACGTAAACTTAGAACATACGTACGTAACGTAAACTTAGAACATACGTACGTACGTAAACTTAGAACGTAAGCGTAAGCTTATTCACTCTTGTCCTGAAGACGCCTACATTATACTGGAGCGGAAATATAAATTTTTAACAAGCATATAAACAAGCAGACGGATCACATGATGATAAATGTATATCACTGTCTACATTAGCATCATCTGCCTGCAGTCTGGACAAATAGTATGTTCGGCCAAGGAAATAGCGCAGGGAAGACAAAGAAAAAATCGGCCAAGTGTGAGTTGGATTGGTGCACGGCTGGAGACTAATCTTTATAGTTTTTATAAACGGAAAAAAATGTCCGTTATATGGAAGCTTCTTAAATATTTGTTTTATTTTAATCTCTTGTCTCACTGTCTCTCTCTCTCTCTCGCGTAATTAGTTCAATTTCAAGTTCAGTGCAAGTTCAAGAAAAGACGTCAGTTTTAGTGGCGAAGGCGCCAAAGCCATGTCGCGTGTCTGACTACCGTCAAGGGCTGATCGGGTTGCCTTGAAAATGTAATTAATGGTCCATTGCTGAGCACGGGTCTCTCCTCATATCTGAGGAGGCCTAGAGCATACTCCACTACCTCCACCAGATTGGTGGATACGTTAGTGGCCAAGTGTCGGAAGATTTTATGCCTCCGAAAAAGCTTAACGATAGCAATCAACAACCGATGTACTACAGAAATAACTAAGTAGTTCCACTTAAAAGCATCTAATACGTAGTGGAAGTCCACTGTCCAGTACGTAGGAAGCCCAGGAGTGGATTAATTTCGATTCGCTTGTAATCTCACTTGTTCAATTTTAATTGCAGTATTAAACATTCATCAGAACATTTATATGAAGAGTGAGAGGACTATTTAAAATAATATCGAGGACCTCAAGGCACAGACCTCAAGTCACAGACCTCTAGGCACAACCCTCAAGGCACAGACCTCAAGGCACAGACCTCAAGGCACAGACCTCAAGGCACAGACCTCAAGGCACAGACCTCAAGGCACAAACGTCCTGCTCACACTTTTCTATTTAATGCACAACATTATAGAAATTCTGTTATTAAATTGATCCCTGGGACACAGTTTCGACTACGTTCAGGACCAGAGGGTGTACAAAGCATATACGCCCTTATGAAACTAATAAACAACACTAATAATAATTATTCCCTTTTCTATTTCGTCCATAATTATCTAGAAATTCTATTAACAGTTTAATTTATATGACAATATTGTCATTAGACCTGGTACGGACACGGGTACCAATTTCTGACTGCTACACCGAAGGGAATGGGTTCGATTCCCACCCAGGTGAAACTTTTCTGTGATGAGCAGGAACGTTTGTTCTGTGCGCCTGGGTGTAAATATCTGTATAAGTATGAATAAAAAAAAAATATATATGTTTATCAGTTGTCTGATCACCATAGTACAAGTTAACGCTTAGTTTGAGATCAGATGGCTGTGTGTGAGTTGTCCAAAGATATTTACATATTTATTGTATTTTAAGTTGTAAGTTTTCCTCGGAAAATAACAAGCGAAGCTAACAAATTCGTGGTAATATATGTATGTATGTATAAACTCTTTCAATAAGGGAGATTATTGTAGGAACCCACGTAAGAAATAAAACCCAAAAATAACCAAATTAAATTAACCAAAAGATTTATTATTAGGCATTTATTCAACTGGAATAAACCCATTCGTGAAATTATCCATTACTAAATATAGTTTTAATACTGATAATATTTTTATTGGAGCTGAATGACACTTGTCGTCAATCTCAAAACCTTCTTTTTATTCCAACTGCACTGACTGTTCGTTCCACAGATTAAATTGGCACAACTAAAAAGCAGGTTTTCAAAAACGTGCAAAGGTAAAACCTACTTTGAACTGCATTTTTACGAAATAGTCTTTGTTTCATATCAAAAAAATGCTTAAAAAACTATTTGAATTCATGTCTCTTAATCAGCAAAACGAAATCTTTTGGTTCTAATTGGTCACGCGGATTTATCGCCACGTCAGTGCAATCACTCAATAATGATGACAGCTGATACTAAAAATACAAAGCATTTGTATTTATAAAAAAATACCTTTTCAGAATGTATAATGTAGTGAGGTGCTGTTCAACTCGAACATTTATCGATCTTCAAATGGGTTATTTTCACTTAAAATCCCTTTGAGAATACCATGTCATCAGGACGGAAGGTTTATGCAAAATTCAAGCTCCGTAGTGTAAGAGGAATCGGATCTAAGCTTGCAAGATTTGTCCTGAACAAACCAACAAACTAATGTACTATATAAACATACACTGTAAGTGACACAAAAGCTTATAAAAAGACGGAAATACTTATATATTATACGTCACACGGCGCTGGGAAGGATGACCAGCTCCGGCCCATATACCCAAGGTATACTGAACAGCCTGACAAGACAAATATACCTTTTAAAATGTAAATAAAATTACCTATAATTATGACCTCTAGTCATAAAATAATTGACTATGAAAAAAATAATTTTTCATTGTTGAAAAGTATATCAAATTTTTCTCCAATGAATTGGGTACATCGTGACTTTTGATACAGTAACTTCCAAAGTTTCATCGTACTATTAAGCGCAATTGATTGATGCCTGGCCCATAAAGCTTTCTTCGAAGCCTAAACCAGTGAAATTGCCCTCGAAAATTTCTCACTTTACCATAAATGTTACCATTTAGTTACATTACGCTCGTACCGCGATAACAGTTGCCGTAATAACTGTGGAGCGTTCAAGATCAAAACGATATTATTTCATGGGGAATATTTTCTTGAATTTTTGGCGAGTCAAGACCCGTAATGAAGAGTTATGACAGTGGTGATTTTTATATAATGAGCTCACTTATTTATGATCATTTCATACTTCGTGGTAAACAGCGGTTCTCAAAGTTTTCTTCGTATTTTACAAGGTTTGGACCCTTAAAAAATTCTTGATAAATTCCTAACATTTATTTTAAATAATGTGAGAATTAGAATCCTAAAGCTTCAAAGCTTTTCTAAAGCTCAATGCTGTGACTGAAATATAGAAATTCAAAAAATAACACAAACTTTTGAATAGTATTTTGGTTGGTTATTTTTTGTCATAAACGTAAATAATGATGTATGATTTAATTTTGTGTTAATTAGTGCAATCAATATTTTCATTCACGAAATCGAATGGACGGATTAATGAATGTTTGTTACTGAACCGATCTAGATAAAATTTAGCACAGATATAGATTACAGTCTGGATATAAATAATACACAAATATCTCGGGACATCTCACACAAGGCCATCTGACCCCAAAATAAGCGCTAGCTTGTACTATGGTGATCAGACAACTGATAAACATACATATATATTTTTAAATACATATACCCAGACACACAGGACAAACATTCCTGCTCATCCCAGAAAAGTTTGACCTGGGTGGGAATCGAACACACGACCTTCGGTGTAGTAGTCAGGTTCACTAACCACTAGACCAACCGGCCTGTCATATAAAACACATGAGCTTCTTTTTACCAACGTATCTACCACAGGAGGAAAAAGCAGGCAAAAAATATTTTTTCACTTTGCTAATATTTTTTCACCTAACCTAACCTAACATATACCCCTGAAATTCCATTGACAACTTTGAGAATCACTGGCAAAAGCCAACATATTACTCTGTCAAACTATTACGTCCTTTGGCACATACGTGAATACCTTTCTTGTGAAATTTACATGTCAAAAATGCATTTCACCACTAGCTGTATAGCCAGAGGTGCTGCAAAACCTAAAAATGTAACTGCTGATAGAAACATTAATTAATTAACGTTAATTAATTAGAAAATTTCCATACTAAATATACACTAAACAATTATTTAAACAATTATTGACTATACCCGTTAGCTGTAGATAGAAATGGATATATATTTTTTTTATTGACTACACAGACTCATAAGCAAAAGGGTGCTGATAAAGAAATAGAAAAAAGAACAAGGCTTTTTGGGTGGGAGGAAGACAATCATAACCTTTTATCACCCGTACTGTGAAGGTCTGAAATAAGTTGCCCGCGTCGGTGTTCCCGTACTATCACAATGTCTTCAAGTCAAGAGTGAATAGGCTTCTACTAAGTTAATGGCTTTACCGTCGAAGACTTCGTCGCCACTTACCATCAGGTGGGATCGTGGTCAAGCGCTAACTTATCCAAGGTAAGAAAAATCCATTACTTTCCAAGAATGTCTTTGCCTTGGTTAAATTATTTATTCCGTTATAGGAATTTATAAGTCAATTAACTACGCGTATAAGCATTGTCTATTGGTTTGAACTTTGGAAGAAGAAAGAAAGAAAATATATTTAACTTTATCATAAATAAATACAAATTTTACTAACAAAATAAC
>DWJZ01007693.1:0-11900 GCA_018249125.1 Asbolis capucinus
GTGTTTATTTATTGTTGTTATTGTTAACATTCCACAAAGTATACTATGGATCTGTGGGAAAAATTTCATGAAAAGATACTTATGGTAGTTTCAAAAAACTAAACTAAAATAAATGTACATGCAGCTTCATAAAAAGGATTAATAAACTAATATAGAGATATACTGTACAAACTACTCATGTCAAACATCAGAATGAGCGTGTTAGTGTTAGTACATAGTGGTTTTTAAAATTCTATAGTCTACTTAGTTACTAAATATCTCATTTGTGAACAATTACTATTTGACATTATGTTGTGATTTGTAGGGGATAATAATATTTTAATAATGTAATTTTTTTATTAATATGCTTTTTTACTTTGTATAAATTTGTGGTTGACCACCATCCCATCTAATATCTTAGTTTATTAAATTGCATCCTTCCCTTTACAATTACAAATCACAAAAACAGAAAAATTATTCAAATTGGTTCAGCCTTGAGTTTAGTAGTATAACACAACTTAAATTTTATATTGGTATGTCATATATATGTCTAGTTTTCAAATATCTTTTTAATTTGCCCATGTATTTTAAATAAAAATTAATTGTTATCCATCGTCCAAAATTTGTTAATATACAAAATTTACCCCGTTATAGTTTTATTATTAGTATAGATATATAGAATGTAGATTTAAATTTTTGGGTTTCAATGATAAGAAAGTGTTAAGTGATATGTTTACAGTGATAACACTAATCTCTGCTGTGAGATAGCTTTACCTTCCCCACCATTGATATCACTTAGAAATGTCAGACAGTTAGTGTCAAGTTATACTTTTTGTAACTAAGCAAGAAAAAATGTAGATGTAATGTACCTGAATCAATCTATAGATATATAGAACTTGACACCACATTATACCATAGCTTTTTAAATTAATTGTTAAGTTTTCCTTTGGTCACATTAAAACGGCTCATGGCACGCGACAGGAGGAATATCCAAGTTGGTAAATATTGTTTAATATTTTGACAAACAATTGTTTGTATATCAAAGACTGGTTTTAGCAAAAATTATTGTATGGTTTTTTAAAATTTGCGAGTTTTATACTACTTTTATACTACTCTATTTAACAAAATGCCATAGTGTGATCTACCATTATCTATATTATTAATTAATAATACTATAAAGCTGAAGTTTCTTTGCTTGAACATTTTAATCTCAGACTATCTCTCTACTGGTCTGATTTGAAAAATTCTTTCAGTGTTAGATAGCCCATTTATCGAGGAAGGCTATAAGCTATATATCATCACGCTAAGACTAAAAAGAGGAGCACCAATGATGAATGTTTCGGGAAATCGGGGATTTTTACCTATTGAGAGCTTCCACTGCGTAAACGGTTAAGGTTTCGCGGGCGTTATGCCTTTTGAGTTGAGCGACTTTTCTTGATTTACTATAAGATGCCTTGTATAGATAGTTATTATTGACAACCCCTGTGTTATGGTGGTTTAATTGGTATACCCACAGAGCTTGAATTCTGGTTAGGGTAGGCATATTATGGGAGAGATGAATCTTTGTTCTATGGTCATGGGTGTTAGTGATGTGATGACTGGACTGGGGGATAAGGCTAGTTCATTATACTAACTGTTAGCAAAATTATGTGTGGGCGTATCGAAAATGTACATTATGTAGACATTACCTCTGTTTGCTTAGCTTTAGTGCCGGTTAACGTGTTGTAACTAACGAAATGATAGACTGCGTAATGAACATGCCGTATTATTTCAACATCTTAGTAAATTTTAACAAGATACATCGAAAATGGTTTAATAATAACAAGCGATACACAACAATGAACACTTTAAAACTGGGCACATTTGTACAACAGTAAAAAATATTCACCTTATGATTCGTTTTTCTCATTTCAATAAATTTGTAAACACTACAGTGATTGGTCAAAGCTTTTATAAAAACCGCCATTACACGTTTAACACATTAATATTATAACATGTTACATATAAAAAAAGTAATAAAAAAGGATTGATCAACTTTAAAAGTAGTATTTTAACACACCATTTGTTTACAAAATTAGTCAACTTGAGAAAATCGTACTGTACCGGTTTTGATAAATAACCCCTCGAACATAATTTTTTTTGGTCTTTATATAAATACTGTATTTTGGTTACTTTATATAGTATTATATAAATATTGTATTCTACATTGCCAATTATTACATGATGTTATTGATTCTTCTTGATAATTATTTTAAAACATTTATTTCTTCGCAATAACTGCTATGGCTGCTCCTTTAGCAGCATCTCCCCCTGATGTAAATTCCAAGGGCAAACTGTAGTATTGTTCAACAGCTCTTTGTAGAACAGCATTTCTCGATAAACCTGATCCATTTCCCACGATTCTTTTTATATTTGCATTACCTAATATCTCCTTTGGCATCATTACGTGCAAGTTATCAATGATACTGTCACACAGAGACTTAAAAACTTGCCCTAACTGAATGTTGGACAAATCAATATCTTCAACGGACGCTTTTGCCTTCGGCGCGTGTCTTTCCCCTAACAAAAGCGGAGTTATTTTCATCGTAGTGGCGGGAGCCTCTAAACCGAGTGCTATTATTTTCTCCCACACCTTTGATTGTGGTATCGGACATCCTAATTCTAGCATCCACTGCTGAAGCATTTTTACAAAGGTAGCGAGGACATTGCCCCCGTTTAATGACGCTGCCACTACCAAATAGTTGCTATCAAAATATGGCAAGTTTTCAATTGTATTACAATTGAAATTTGAAATTTTATCAACAACAAATGCGAGCTGGGCAGATGTAGA
Organism: Asbolis capucinus; assembly: GCA_018249125.1. Lineage (NCBI taxonomy): Eukaryota > Metazoa > Arthropoda > Insecta > Lepidoptera > Hesperiidae > Asbolis > Asbolis capucinus. The sequence goes on from DWJZ01007693.1 coordinate 2,810, forward strand.
TATGTTCAGAACAGCATCGTGTTGATTTTCTAACGTGGCAAGAATAGAACACTGAAGGTCTCCCATAGCTGCTCCTACTGGAGTTCCTTCTGGAATGCCATTCCAAGAGGAGCTCAAAGCTCCTGCTATTTCCCCACTCTTAATAACATTGGGCAGTAAGTTTACAGGGAAGTCTATAGACTTCAAAATATCAGTATTCCATTCGTTCTGTTCTGTGTTGAAATAACCCCAACTTGCAGCATTTTGGTCTGATGTTATTGGAATCTCAAAATTACAGAGCATGGCAACTACGAAGTCTTGAACTGTCGCCGAGCAACTGAAATTTTTCAGTTTTTCTGGTTTATGTTTCAGCATCCATATAAGCGTGGCCACGCCGTAACCAGAGTAACATTTCAAATGTGAATCAGGTTTCGGTAAAGTCTCTAAAAACTCCGGTTTACACCTTGTATCTTGCCAAGTGTATAACGCCGACATGTTTTCTCTTATTGCTTCAAATCGAATTACAATTCCATCTTTTTCCACTTTCTCCCAAGCCCTAAAAAATAAATAAATAGGAACATTACTTCATATTAATGTATACATTTTATTAAAATGCTTACATTTCACGTTCGCCACATAAAAAATATCAACATACATTAGCATAATTCTTTAAAAATCATATATTTACAAGAGACACGAGAGTGTAACGGAAATTAATAAACTTGTGTTATATTCTCTGATAAGGTTTTTATTTATTACTAAGTATACGTACCCACTCCTCCACAAAACAACGCCGTGCATTTGACCGCAGACGCCAATTTTCTTGACATGTCGTAAAACATCTCTAGGCAAACGTGAGACACAATAATGAACGGCTGATACTATTTTCGGTACGTCCTGCTTATTTCCTTCTATCCCTTGATCACTGGGAATATTCGCCGCGGTGTCCTTATTCTGTTTGGCCACCAACTCCTTGGTGTCGGGATCATATACGCACACTTTAACTGACGTCGTCCCAATGTCCATTCCTAGAATATATTGTTTTTCTGCCATTGCGGTGGCTCACGGACGCGATAAAAAGAAGATTGGCGGGATGCGAAACGTTGTTTAGTCTCGAGCCGGTAATCGCTTCTGCGCGTTGAATTGTATCAATGAATCGTTCGCGTTGCGGCAGTGATTGGCAGTGCAAGCTATGTGAGGTGGGGGCGGGTTCGGGTGCTCGCTCGCCACCGCAACGCTTGCCGCCTGCCGCGGAGACATGACGCCCGCGACGCGTTAGCCCGCCACTCGCGTGACAGTTACGTAAAAATATCGTATGTAGCTAAATTAATTCATATCTCATTGAGTCACGAATATGTTTATCAAACACTTGCTGTTTCGCAGGAGCCTTGTTAATAAAGGCAATATATTTCTCAACCGCTCGCTAATAGATAAAACTTGGACATTGTTTTTATATCAGTAGGTAAACATGTGTCACATTACTCAAGAGTCCCTTTCAATTTTATTGATAAACAAGCTTTATAGTAGATAGATTGATATACTCAACTGCCAAAATATACATTTCTTTAAAAATAAACCTAGGATTCGTGTTTAAATAGACAACGAGAGAAAAGAGATAAAGATCAAAGAAACCAAACGCTTTAAATAAAAATAGTTTCTAGAGAACATAATGTAGAAGCTATTAAACCGCCGGCGCAGATAGTTACCCGAAATAACTATGGAATAATTATGACTTCAAGTAAACAGTAACAGGTATCTATCTGCTGCAAGCACAAAACTTGCTTACATGGACAGTATAAAGTACAACTTATCGTTATAATGAATCTTTGTTTATTTAGGACGAATTGCGTTATAACGGGACATACTAGATACGTACGAATTGATAGTTCCAGGTGGAGGTTGGGGGCAAAAATCCGATAAAAAAACAATATTACCTGTCTTTTTCTATATATAGCTTTTTATAGAAAGAAAAAAATATATTTATTTCGCCAGAATTAAATGTATACAGTAGAAATATAGCACAAACAAGGTAATATACTTATCACTACATATTATAAAACAAAGTAGCTTTCTCTGTCTGTCCCTTAAATCTTTAAAAGTACGCAACTGATTTTGGTGCGGTTTTTTTTATATATAGAGTGATTGAAGGGGAAGGTTTATATATATAATAACACTTGCATAAATCAAAACTACTGGATTGATTTTCATCATTTTCTTCACTGAGTGACATAGGCATTTCTTATACCCGTGCGAAGGTGGGGCGGACCGCTATTCTGTATATATAAAAATCAATGCCACTTTTCGTTGTAATTTTATGACTCAAGAACGGGCTCACCTATCCAAACCAAATGTTTAGACTTTGTTCGGGCTATTTAGTACATGGTTTATGTGAAGTTTACACAAAATCGGTAGGGTGGTTCTTCATTATCACATTGTATTTGTAAATGGGGATTTTACTCTATTCCACATGTACGAAGTCGCGAGTGGAAGCTAGTTATATTATAAATGTAGGTCGTAATGGTTTTTGAATAATTTAAGAAAGGAAGAATGGTGAGGTCACACACAGCAGGATCCGCAGTTGGTCTGTGTTAGTAAGTAACTGTGATAATATATGTACATACATCCACACCGTGGTATGAATGTATGTGTATAACATATAGACATTTACTATTAGCTAAATATTAGCCTCGTCCAAAATTTAATCTTCATCACTTCGTTCATTTATTGAACCAGGTACGTCACGTGACCTTTTTTATGCATTTTGTTTCATAAGCAGACGGGTCTTTTGATGGTAAGGGATCACCATCACCAATGGACAATAGCAATACCAGGGGCATCACCAATGTGTTGCGGGCCAAGGAGGACATCGACCCACTTCTTGAACACCGATGTAGAGAGTTCGTTTCATAATTTTACACGTTTGAGATAGAAAATGCCGCGAAAATCGAAGCGTAGATGAACGACAGGTATCTCAATCGACGATCAAGGTCCGTTGCAATTAGGGTTGCCAACCGTACTATGTTATATAGTATTGTACTGTATTTTGGGACTTCGTACTATCTATATATTTTTCAAGGTATATATACGTAGTACGCAAAAATACTTACTATATTTCAGTACAGTATATTAACGTTTATATTTTGCAACACTCAAACTAATAAAAAAAACATCCCACAATTTTTTTATCGCGCGTTTCGTTTGACTTAATGTGCGTGTGCGCGAAACAAAAAAAAATGTTTGATTTAAAAATATTAACTATTTTTTATTCTCTCTACAAAATACTATATCTTTTGAAGCGTACTAATTTTTTATGCCTTTTATTTTAATACTACATTTAATTTTATTTAGTTAAACCTTAGTTTCAAGGTCCTAAGTTTATAAAAGAGATCGTCATGGTCGAACATAAAACCATGAAACTATTAACGAACTTGTATAGAATTGAATAAATATCTACTCTAAAACTGTATTCGAAGGTTAAATAGTATGCAGGTGGTGAAAGTTAAATGTTTTGATGTGTCATCTTCGGACATTTATGCCAAACAGCAATAATATACTATCTTATTTTACATATTGCTCGTAACTTTAACAACCAACAACACTATTACGTAATTTGTATGGTTTAAGAATTAACTCATAAATTATGTCAGAATATTTCTGACATTTCATAACATAGTTTTATTTGAGGATTAGAAATTGTCCTCGCTTCACTTCAGAAATGGAGTTATCCAGTAGTTTCAGAGTTAGCATACTAATTTTAACCTATTATCCCACGGGAACAAAGTAGTTTTTTAGGATAAAAGTATCTTATAGCCATTGTCCTTATATAAGACACAGCATGCTAAATTTCATCTACATTGGTCTATTGGGTTCGGCGTTGCCATACTAAGTTTTAACCTGTTATCCTGTGGGAACTAAGCTATTTCCTGTGACAAAACATGTCCTATAACCATTCTCTGGTTTTAAACTAAGAGTATATCAGGTTTCATCTAAATCTGTCCAGTGATTTTTGCGGGAAGCTCGAACAGACCGAAATTCTCAAGAAAAACTTAATGTATAAAATGTACCCTTTTACAATTGTGTTATTAGTATAGAAATAGATTATATTGTAGTACTTTATGATGTAGTAGCAAAAATATAATATCGTTGCACTCATTCAACCTACGTAACATGCGATTGCGAAAATATAATACGCTCGCATTATTATGTAATATATAGCTTAATATTTTCAATATCAAAAGGGTATGAAATCAAATTTCGTCCGCATCATTTGTGTATTCTGTGTATTCTCTCATACTCACCAAATCTGATCACCGTAACTACATGTTGCTTGGTCCCACCCTAAACATGCACATCATCATACCAGTGACCACAACAACATATTTAAATAGTCTTGATTTTTGTTTCAGAATAATGGGTAAAAAAAGTAAAATGCAGAAAGAAGATAGACAAGAGAATGCTGAAAATCAAAGGATAATGAAGTTGGCCAAAACTAAATTTAAAAGTTCATTATTAAATAAACACAGCAAAGATTCAAAAGAAACGAAAAAATCAAAAAAGATGTCAGTTCACGACAATATAGATGCAAATGAAAATTCTTTAACTAAAGGCAAGAAATGTAAAATTTTAGATGGATGGAATGTATCGACCATACAGGATGAGATGTCGAACAACTTAAGCGATAACACAAACGTAGAAATAAAAAATAATGAACATATAAAGAAGAAAAAGGGAAAGCGTAGTGCAGAACAAAACCAATGTAACGAAATAGTATATAAGGAAGTAAGTGCAGATAGTAGTAAGCAAAAACGTATAAAGAAAAAGAAAAATATGCCCGAAGAAGATCATGTGGATCATATCGAAATAAATTCACAAGAAAGTACAAGTCAAGTTAATGTGGATGAATCACATAAAGAAACATCAAATATCACTGGTCAAAAAGTTAAAAACCAGGAGAAAAATATTTTACATAGTGAAGAAACAGGAAAAAATATAAATATTATACAAGAAAAACCTAAAAAGAAAAAGAAGCAAAAAAATATTCAAGAAAAAGTACTTGACGATGAAGAAATAGATCGTTTTTGCGATGAATTAGACGAGTTTCATAATAAACAATATGAAAATTGGGTTAAGCTGATAGAAGATAATTTAAATAAAAAAGTTAAAAAATATCCTTTGTTCTCTATTTTTTCGCGTTTCTTCATTTTAATTATCTATGTTGCACAATATTATTTAACAATTATAATATTGAACGAATATTAATAGAAAGTAATATTTCTATAGATAGGGAATCCGGTAAAAATGATGGATGCCGTACGTGTTTTTTATATTTTGTAGTTTAGGAAACCATCCCAGAGTACGTTTGAAAATTGTCCTGCATAGTCATGGAAAAAGCTGAAAAGCGAAAAAACTAGCAATGTCACGTTTGACGTGCATTTATGTCAGTTTAGTAAATGTCAAAAATCGCAGACTTCTCTGTCTACGTCAAAAATATATCATTCGTATTCAATGTCAAAAATATTTTGGTTTCCCATTCCCAGTATGATGATTCACGTGGTACTTTAATTTAATTTTAATATTTACAATAGAAGACTTTTAGTTAGTCTTATTTTATCGCGATATTCAAATAATAAAAAGTATATAAAATGACACGATTCGCAAGAGCGAAAGGCTCAAAATCCTCTAACCTCAAAGCGCCCGATGATAGTACACCATGGGAGGTAATGAAGGAACAAATGCTTCAAGCCAAAAAAGAAAGTGAGGAAAACAAAAACAGAGAAATTGTAAGTATCAAGAATATATGTTTCATAACTTTTTGAACTATTGAACTTTATTTTTTCATGTTATAAATTAATAATTGATTGCAATTCCACCTGATGGTAAGTGGCAATGTAGTGTTAGACGGTAAGGCAGATTAACTTAGAAGAAGCCCATTAACTATTCTCTACTTATGTACTAAATTCTAGTTTAAGCATATATCTGTTAAGGTACAGTTAGAGTCTAGCATGAGGATGCATCAGTGATCAGTAGTGAGCTATCAATGTTTGAAGCCGCCCTGTTGGCTTACAATTGACTCAGCTCATCCTGGGGAATTATGAGACTTGGGTCTCCTATTATAGGCATGGTCATAGAACAGTATGATTAAAGTAAAAATTGTTTTGTGCTTTGATTATCAAATGTACTTGTGTCCAAGTTTTAAATTATTTTTCAATATTATTTCCAGGCAGAAAATCAACGAATCGAAAATTATAGCAATTTTTTAAAAGAACAGAAGGTACAGAAAAGGAAAGCTACCTGGTGTGATTTCCCTGAAACAGAAGGTAATAAGAAAGTGAAACAACAACCTGATGAGAATAAAACAATTAAAAATAAAGATAAGAAAATTAAAAATAATGAGACTACATCTCCCCAGAAAATAAATGTGCCAGAAACATCAAATACAGATAACAGTATTAATGTATCCAATAAAAAGAAAAAAAAGAATAATAAACATAAAAATGAACCTAAATTTGAATCCAAGCAAACTGTAGATGAAACAGTTGTTAACACAGAACAAATGCAACACAAAGAAGAGAATGTTAAAAGCAAGAAAACAAATAAGCAAGTATCAAAAGATTCCTTTCAAAATAACCAACCAAGCCAGCAAATTTCTGGGAATCAGAAAAAGAAAAATAAGATTCGAGGTGACAAACCCACAAGGAGGAAAGAAATAAATGATAGAAGTTTCCAACTCATCATCAATGGTAAGGAAGTTGAGTTAATTAGATTTGATGGATTCCCTATTATGAAAAAAGATGCTGAAAGGATCAGTGAACTCCAAACAAATATGATGAAAAAGGGTATACCTAAAACTGAAGTGAACAGGACTATCAAATTAGAGAGAAGAAGAGCCGAGAAAGCTCTTGCGAGAATGAAAAGAGAGGTGTGTTATAACTGTCGTAAGGGTGGCCATAATTTATCAGATTGTCCAGACTTAAAATCAAACATCCCTGGAGTGGGTGCTGCGGAAGGTATCTGCTTCAAATGTGGTTCAACAGAACATAGGCAATTTGAGTGTAAGGTTCAAAGAGATAAGGAGTTCAGATTTGCAAGTTGCTTTATTTGCAAAGAACAGGTCAGTTTCTTTTTTCAGTTGTAAGAACATTGCTTTAATCATTGAACTGAAAACTACTAAATAATTAAGCAGTTCTGAGACTCATTAACATATTATAATTTTTTACAAAGTCATTATCCCAGATCAGCCTAAGCTTATGTCAGTGAATCGTTGTTTTGTGTACAATGGCAATAAAACTTGTTTTAAATATTTCAGGGGCACATAGCAAGACAGTGTCCTGACAATCCAAAAGGCTTGTATCCAAATGGAGGATGCTGCAAACTTTGTGGTGATGTAACCCATTTGAGGAAGGATTGCCCCACGGTGTGTAATTAATTGTTTGTTTTAGGGTTAAGATAATATTTGTTTTGTGTGTAAAACTGGACTTTTGGGTATATGAGCCATGTAACCAGAGCTATCAGCATCAGAAAGATTCCATGGTTGATTATAACGAAGTAAATCAGGTCCTACTTTGTGCAAGGAGTAAACCAGAACTTTTTATATAAAATGAAAACCCTGATGATATTTAAAGCACTGATAACTGAATTATGTTTGATACTTGGCCGGGGTAGATATTTATGTGACAGATAAATATTTGTTCTGGAGTGGGTGCATTGAGTATAAATATTTTCTATGCTTTGTCAGTTACTTTCTACAATATTATAAATGCAAAAGTTTATAAGAATGGATGGATGTTTGTTCTTCTTTTAAATAAAATATACTGACCTATCAGTATCTGGCCGGGGTAGATGTATGTGACAGATAAATATTTGTTCTGGAGTGGGCGCATTGAGTATAAATATTTTCTATACTTTGTCAGTTACTTCCTACAATATTATAATTGCAAAAGTTTATAAGAATGGATGGATGTTTGTTCTTCTTTTAAACAAAATATACTGACCTATCAGTATCTGGCCGGGGTAGATGTATGTGACAGATAAATATTTGTTCTGGAGTGGGTGCATTGAGTATAAATATTTTCTATACTTTGTCAGTTACTTCCTACAATATTATAAATGCGGAAGTTTATGAGGATGGATGGATGTTTGTTCTTCTTTCAAACAAAATATACTGACCTTTCAGTATCTGAATGAGATTTGGTAAAGAGATAGATAAATGGAATAACACATGGGCTAACTTTAATCAACATACCATGCAAGTGAAGTCGCAGAAGTACATTTACCTAAAAGAACATTCATATACATACTCATCCTCTGTTGGATCAATCCTGGTGTTGCTAATGGCATAGAAAACATAAATTTGATATCACTTGATGAAATAAATATCCAATAAAATTTGTAATTATGGTTTTACAGGTTCAGAACCAGAAAGAAGGAACTTCTATTAAGCTACAGACATTAGACACTGGAAGCACTATCGAGGATATAGACCTCCAGTCAAAACCAGTTCTGCAAGAAGCTCCTAGGAAACCCAAGAAAATAATGTTTTAAGGTGAATTAAAAAAAATAAACGAATGCAGATGTAGTTACAAAATCTTTTATTTATATGCTTGAAAAGAATATGTCTAAATAAAAGTGAGATAGGTATTAAGAATACTATTTTTATCTTTAAGTACATATGACTACAATCTCTTAATTGTAAGTAGTAACAAAATTACATACAATAAGGTAATCACTTTTGACGTTATTGAGCTCTATTTCTATTGTATTGAAATAAGGGCAATTAATTTGATGTATAAAATTCTCGTGTCACAATGTTAGTAACCATACTTCTCTGAAATGGCTTGACCGATTTTTATGAAATTTTATTTACATATTCAGTCAGTCTGCTAATCGGCTACTATCTACACCTTGTACACTCTTGTGGCTATATCTTGTACACCCCTAGCATTTTTTTTAATTTTTGGACAATTTTTAAATAATTTTTATAATGTGGCATTAAAAAATACATACAACCATAAATTTTCACCCTTCTATCACCAATCCCTTTTTTTTAATAGTCATTTCAGTAATTTAATCAATGGCAAGTCAACATGTGTCGTGTCAGGTAGTGATATATATA
>DWJZ01007694.1:0-11899 GCA_018249125.1 Asbolis capucinus
GTTCTGTGTGTCTGGGTGTGTAATAAAAATATCTATTTAAGTATGTATTTAAAAGTATATATGTATGTTTATCAGTTTTCTGTTCATAGCACAAGCTAACGCTTAGTTTAGGTTCAGATGGCCGTGTGTGAGTTGTCCAAAGATATTTCTTTATTATTTATTTAATGAGTTCTGTATTACTTTCTCCTAAACATCTTAAAAGACAGAAATCAGAGACAGGTTTGTTATGTTGACCTAAGATGACAAAGTCATGCATGAAATGTGACATTAAAAAGCAATGATGTCCTTTCCCATTCTCCATCCATCCTTCTCCATCGAGTTATACACATATTATAAATTAGCACTTGCTTTGGTGAAGGAAAACATCGTGAGGAAACTTCCAATCCTGAGAGTTTCCCATAAACAAGGTGTGTGAAGTCTACCAATCCGCACTTGGCCAGCGTGGTGGACTATCCATATTATGAAAGAAGATATTTACCAGAAAGTCTTCTTACAGCATTAATATATTTTTTAAAAATACTATCAAATTTACGAGCAGTCAGCCTCTTGCTGCCTGAAACGACAAAGAAAAGATTGTACAAAATCATACCAAACACACTCATACGCATATGGGATGAGTATATAATTTATAATGAACTCCCTGTTACACTGGAGTCGTAAATTATTTAAAATGCAATTAAAAAAATTCTGTTAAAATATTTTTGCTACGCAACAACTTATATAATTTGTGTAAGAAATTAGTGCTCTATCTTGTACCATTTCAAAGTCTATAAAAATCAAACAAAAATACAAACAAACATTCATTTATATATATATATATATAGATTGATTAAAAATAGTGCAATTTTCACCATATATATATCCTTTGCAAGTGAACAACGTGACAAATACAGTTAAAACATTATGCACCAGTAAATTATTGAATATTTGCACATTGACTAACATTTCCCTTCGTACTTTTCATCGAGTTCGATATCAAAGTAATAAAAAATATAACTTTAAAATTTTGTATTGAAATAGTAACAATAAAAGATCGTTTTTATGGTTCCTTAACAACATTTGAAACCTTTGATACAGCTTCTATTATATTAAAAACCATAATAAATATCTTTGGACAACTCACACACGGCCATCTGAACTCAAACTAAGCTTCAGCTTGTACTATGCTGATCAGACAACTGATAAACATTAATATATATTTTTAAATACATACTTATGTAGATATTTCTACACACAGAACTAACATTCCTGTTCATTACAGAAAAGTTTGATCTGGATGGAAAACAAACCCACGACCTTGGGTATTAATAGCTTTAATTAATAAAGAAAGGTCCGTTCAGCAAAAAATTAAATTTACTCCAAGCTAAAACCTATCGACACTTAGTTGGTGAGTAACCATCAGGTGGAATTGGAGTCGAAAATTTTATATAATGTAGAAAAACCAACCAAGAATGCCTCAAGGACGGGTGTAGCTGGAATATGTTGGTATTCTATAAGGAACAATGTGAAGAGTGTGAAAAATAATTATTCCGTCAATTAAGGTGGAATTACCATCAAATTTCATCTCCTTCTACCTTCGAATGACACGATATTTCGTGGTTTTAAGTAGGTAAATGAGGTGACGGCTTACCTGATGGTATTTTTTATATGATAAGCAGGCAAACGAGCTAATGGGACATTTGACGGCAGGTGATCACCGCAGCCCATGGACATTAATAACATCATGCTGGGGTATTACGGGTTGCCTGCTAGGAAGTAATAGAGACGAATAAAGGACGTGTTCACCACCACCCGTGGACGCTAAGAAGATCAGACTGGGAAGTTACTAACGCGTTGCATGCCAGGAAAGATGTAATATAAGCCCGCAACCTTCCGTGACGTGAAACTTTTGTTTCAAAATGCTTTTTATAGCCATTTTACGCAAGTGCCGTTTTTGAATACGGGTTATTCTTCTTCACATTACGTCACTAATTACTGAGGAATGTTAAATGTGTTTTGTGAATTCCAATTCACCGCCTGCACCTAATTAAATAACTGTTAATTAAGCGAATTTTTGACAACTATTACAACGCAATATGTCCTTCTGTTACCAAAACTGGATCACAGATTATCTTTAAAATTATTTAACTGCTTTCTTAAGATAATAACTATAGATCATTCGCTTGTTAACTACATTGAATGCCAAAGGTTAATACGTATATTATGTTAAAATTGTTTTTAACAATTTCATGACCAATTTCGTTAACACGTAATTATAAATGTAAGTTTGAACTGTTCGTGTCATTGTTACTAAGGAGTTTTTTAATGTAATTTAGTAGTTATTTTAGCTGTCTTTCAGGTGTTTTACAAGCGTTTATTTAATTTGCAGTTTGTTAAGTGCTCGGGTCAAATATTGCAAGTTTAATTAAACCCACTTTCTCTTACACTACGGAACTAGAATGTTACCTTCTGTCCTGATGACAAAGCTTTTTCATGATAAACATGACCATGAAATTGTCTCCAGACTAGGGAACTCCTAAATGGCTAACAATACGGTTATGAAATTTTATTTGGTTCTTCGTATCAAGGTTCTATAATGAAAGCTATTCTTTTTTAATATTTTAATAAACCCTGTCCATTTTCAATGCAAACTCTACTATCCCACTGCTGGGCTAGAGTCTTCTGTTACAAATAGGGTATAAGCCATGTCGGCTTAGATAGTAAAGAGCACTAACTTATAAAACCAGATTATTTTTCCAAAGCAATGCGAGAATAATTACCGGAACATATAGCATTTATAGTGCATATACATAGGGTAATTACTAGTATGCGTAGTTCATATAAAAATATTGCATATCTTAAAAAAACAACATGTCTGAAGGCATGTTATCTACGTGCTGATTGAACGCTATCACTGCCACTTCGGAGTTGGTAAAAGTGAAAGCTCTCATCAAATCTTTGATTTTGGGGAAAATATAGAAATCACAGGGTGCTAGTTCGGGGCTTAGTGCAGGACGGGTAACGAGTTGTAAAAAATGACTATAAAAATAACTTTGTTTTGTTGGCCGTGTGTGAAGGAAGCGTTGTCATGATGTAGGAGAACGCGGCTTTTTGGTCGTTTTCCACGAACTTTTTGTAACACCCTGGGTAAACAAATGTTAGAATACCACTCGGTGTACCACCTTTGATCTTCAAGTGGAATTGTGCAGATGGAACCCGTGGCTGAGAAGAAAAACGCGATAATTTTTTTACCAACGTTTCTCGCCTTCCTTACTTTTGTTGGCTTGTTCTCATTTTAAATACCCATTCAAAAGATTGCTGTTATTTCTCGGGTTCAAAATAATAAATCCACGTTTCGTCTCCTGTGATAATGTCATAAACAGCAGTAAAATGTCTGTGGTCGTACTTCAGTAGCATCTGTAAACACCATTCGACGCGAGCCCGCTTCTGCTCCGCTGTCAGTTCATGAGGGATCTAACGACATCAATGTTTCCGAACTTTTAAATCTTTGTGTAAAATGTTCTGAATTTGTCTCATACCAATCCCCAATAGCCCTCGAATTGTCTCATAGGTAATCCGCGGGTTTTGTTTAATTAACCGCTTAACAGTAGCCATATTATTTTCGTTGGCGGCTGTTTAAGCCGCCCTTCACGAAATTCGTCACGTAAAGAAACCCGACCTCTCTCAAACTCAGCAAACCATCGCCTCACGGTGCTCAAACAAGGTGCTTCTCTCCCAAAAGCATCATGAAGACGAGCTGCACAGTCTTGCGCGGAGAGAGAACTTTTAAAATCATAAAAAATCATCGCTCTAAAATGTTTTCAACTTAATTCCATTTTCGTTGCGTACGTACAACTTTGATGTGTGATAAAAAAACAATTGACAAATGATTTCCCGGCAATTTTTTATTTTTATAACCAAAAAGGTTGCAACGTTTTAAAAACTATAACATTCGAAATTCAAATAGTTTGATTACCTAGAAGTGCAAAAGTTTTAGTGTGCTCCGTGTATACCTCCGAAGCTCGGAAGCGCTCAAGATTTTTTGCCACAAGCGTTCATACATCCTCTTGATGACCGCGCCCGCTCCTCCCAAGCACGTTCATTGCGGCACAAGCTCCAAAATGCCCCAAGCTGGTTTTTAAGCAGCTGCGGCGTGGTGTTAGGGTTAGAGGTCTAGGGTCGACGAGGGTCACTTGTTTATGTATATTTGTAATTCATCAGTTACATTAATCTCCCTCCGAGTCGGGTATCAAACTCGGAATCCTTAGATTTGCAGGCAGGATCACTACCAAGTGGAATAGAGTTGTTCCAGACTGTTCACAGTTTAACACAGTATAACAGTTTGGCAGATATGCAAAGTACAAAATATGGATGTTGTTCGAAAATAATAAATAAAAAAAAAGATATGAAGTTTATGATGAAGATTACGTAACAAGAATACCTACATTTATCAGTCACTTAAATAGCTGTGCTAATTGGAGATGGAACCGGGGCCAGTGGGGAATTTCACAGGATCGACGAAGGATGGATAGTTGTTATTTCCTTAATGATGCATAAAGATAAAGTCAAATTATTAATTTCATGATAGAAACATGGAGCTCATTTAATGAAAGACGAAACGTTTCTTTAAATTATTACAATATGCATACTTATTTCACGATTTAGAATCCAGGATTGTAAACGTCTATAATTGTATCGTACAATATCGTCATTTTTCATGATAACACGATGATTTTTTCATCCCGTGAACAATACAGAGTCTGTTCACATGCCATATCCATCGCCAGCCTGCAGCTCGCCGTGATCGCTGGCTGGCAACGTTTATCGTTATTGGCACTCATACGAGCAGTCACCGTGGGAGCTGGGATTTAATTTTCCAGGTCGACATATGTCACTGTATATCGTCATATTCGTATTAGCACGCACAAAGCGAACCCTCGGACGAAGCCCTTTACAATTCATAAATAGGCAGCACGACAGCTGTGGGCGTGGAGCCTGTTTGATTAAAACGTTACTTTGGCCTGTTCACGTTCTCTTTTACGGAAGAGGTTGACTGAACGGTGACGTTGTTTTAATTATTTTGGCCAGTTGGCTGCGAGCGGGTTTGTTAAACAACGAGTCGACACCGAAACTCCCTTCTCGTCTCGTTACTTCATAGAAATATAATCTTTTTTACAGTACTCGTAGTTTTTAAATCTTCCTTTTGTACTGAATTTTTAATTCAATCAAAGTATATGAGGGTTATTGAAAACATTTCAAACGTTTATTCTGCAATTTCTTAACAGTAACCGGTACTTGATCATCGTTGAAATTGGTATAATATACTCGTAGATAAAACCGCTTGTATTAAGAGCTATTCAAATATATTTTATGAGGAGGTCGAATATGACCGATTTTTATAAACACGTATACTTAAATATATAGGTAACCTCTCGACGTCAGAAATGATTATTTGTTTAATGTTGGGTTTAGCGAGAGCTGTTGAAATTAAACCACTTAAGTAGACGCCAGAAGTTTTGAGCATCCATTGAAGAGTTTGGAAATGTTCGACTAGTAGGTAAATTGGAAAGGCACTCCATGGCTTCAGTTCACTGGCAGCATTGAGAATTATTCCTGTTATTAGTTGATAGGTAGCCAGTTTCGTTGAATAACTAGACGAATATGTTGTCAACGATACAAAATACACAAGTATCTCAGTAAAACTCTAAATACTTATTGAATGTGACATCTAGGTATATGTATATTTGATATTATTGGAAATGCAAAATATACACATTAATGAAATCTTTACGGCTCTCCAAACCTTTGTACAAGAGTCATCGGATTTCAACAATTATTTTATTCGACTTCATTTATTCCACCAAACCATAGGGAACAGAAAAACATATCACAATCAGTGCGCTAATGTTTATGAGGTACACCAAAACATGTGACGGCCTGACTTGTTGTTACCAGCTGCAGGTGTCAAGAGGAAATCTTATCAAAACCTTAAACTCTAGTACGCATTAACAAATTAGAAACAACCAGAAAATTGTTTAGGCTAATTTCAG
Source organism: Asbolis capucinus (assembly GCA_018249125.1). NCBI lineage: Eukaryota > Metazoa > Arthropoda > Insecta > Lepidoptera > Hesperiidae > Asbolis > Asbolis capucinus. The sequence goes on from DWJZ01007694.1 coordinate 6,030, forward strand.
ATTGAAAATTACATCAAAATTAAAATGTAATATACATTTTTGGAGATATGTAAGCTCTGGAACAAACTTTCGAATTATATTTCTTTTTTAGTCTCAATGTTCGTCTCAATGTTTTTCGTCCCAAAGTATACAAAGTTTATAATTTTACACAGAAGATAACCAGAGCTGACGTGCGACCATTTCTTGTGTTAATTTGATTTCTTTTTCCATCAATAAGTCACGTGTTTTTCATGGTCTTGCCAGATGTTGTCATTTAAATCGTCGCGAATATTTTTGAAAGGATTTGAATGAAAACGGACAAACACGTTTTGTATATCATAATATAAAAAATTCGAGCAAGTTTCATGAACCATGTCACATCAAGACTTGCGGTGTCTTTTCATCTCCCTCATTCTCTATCCCTCTCTATCTCTTTACAAGCTCCCATTTACATTTTACATGTTCATATTAATAATAATAATAATATTTAGTATAAGCTTCGGCCCGCAGCTTCGCCCGCGTTTTAAGTATGCTGATGATAGTTAACCTATACATATAATATTGTAGACTACCTGTATTGGGATGCCTTAGAATACAAACCGCAATCCGATGCTGACCTGTCGGGGAGTTATAAAAGGCGTACAGAAGTCAGCTGCTCGGTAGTAGTTGCTGTGGCAATGTATCGCTTCCCTTGTTTCTTCGTCTTCCTTGCGTATATTCTTAGTCTATTACTTCCTTCCCGGCAGGTAATGCGGTCGTAATACCCCATTCTGGTGTTTATTTAAACTTCATTGACCACTTTAATTATTGCGGTACATTTACTGGCTTAATTGGCGAGCTTAATGCATAATGCATTATCTACCAGCTAACCAGTAGGCCAACCAGATATACACGAAAAGCGGTATGGTGCGAGTATCAACGTTTTCTCGTTTGCCTGATTGTCACAAAAAAATGACCTCTGTGCCAAATTTTATTTAGATCCGTTCGGTAGTTTTTACATGAAAAGGACCAAACATCCATCCATCTATACTCACAAACTTTCGTATTTTTAATATGAGTGGGATTATATTATGAATGGACCTGTTGCTAACAGCACGCTACGAACACTCTCGTAAGCCATCGCCAGAGCATGTTTGCGGGGCGCATTACGACGAGCGGGTATTATAACCATGGCGACCGCCGCCCCTCCTCGCCCGCTATCGACGTCTGATCACCTATACAACCCACTCCATAACCTTTCATTTCTAACACCCGCCGCTCGACGCTCAGCACGATGAACCACCCCAAATTTGCAACTCGGCAAGGGTGCGTCACATGCCAAACAGATGACGGGATTATTTTTGTGTTTGACATAATCGTAGTGACAAATTTGTATTTATGGAGAACTCGTGAGCGACTCAATAACTCGGTTTGAAAATGTAAGCTTGCGCCAAGCAGGGGGCTTATGATTCTCAAAGGATAATACTTAATACATGGTTTAGAGACTAATATCTTATAATTTTGCTCTCACATCCCAAAATATTAAAAACACCAAAATCATAATTCCTTTGGAACTTAAGTTTTCTGAAAAGTGGAAAGTTGCTGTAATGACGACAGAGGTTGCGGCCTCGCTTCTTTCCTGCTATTACCAGAGACATAATGCTCAATTAAAGATGGTTCTTCCTCCTTTCCACGCGTCGATGATACTTTTGTGGCTCCTAAAATTCATAGATGGCGGTATGCGTAAGTGTAAAGGTGATCACCGTTACCATCAGACAGAGCAGGCAGCACATCCGCTTGCCTACCTAAACCAAACAAAAGCCTATTCGTCATATCAACAAAATAAAAGAATACAGCGCAAAATCGTGAGCTCAATTTCTATGTACGAGAATAAATGAGCAATTTATTTGGATATTTCCAGAGGTATTAATATCAATGTAATTATTAATAAGATTGATCAAAGTACTCAATCACTGTCAGATTACGAGCAAAAGTCCCTTCTTAATTTGGTCCCCGCAAATATAGAAGTTTCCTTAGCCGGCATCAAAAGTTAATTTGAAGAACATGACAGGCAGGTACATATCGGCGGTGTCTCGCCACCAAAATGCAAAATTATCTCGTATCTTTATCTTCAAAGAGATGTCATTCCCATCTGCTCTAGGCCAGTTTCAAAGTTGTTTGCAGCTCCGCCGCTGGAGGTCGCTCTTATTAGTCGTGCGGATGTTTATCCGGACTCGGCGCATCTACTGAACGATACGAGTATGACGACGGATATTAAATTTAATTGCAAACGGATGCTTACTTTGGAATATGTTATTTTGGTAGATAGGAGGCTTACAACAAATTGGATTCATATGCTAATCTTTTCAGAATCTCTTCTATGTTATATGTTATTCGTATCGTATTATTTTGTTCGTTTCTCTCGAGTAGGTTTCAAGTTATAATTTCATTTTATTTCCAATATTTTGCTTACAAGATAGCCTATAGTAGATACATTACTTGTTGGAAGAACCGGAGCTGGCTTAACATATACCTACGCATAACTTAGAATATTTAAATCAAAGACATATTAATATAAAACTTGTAAATTTACTTAAAGTCTATAAAATGTCCTCGCTTTGCTTCGGAAGAAGAGTTGTCCATTCAAAGTTGCCATACAAATTTTAACCAATTATTCCACGGAAACATAGAACTTTTCTGGGATAAAAAGTATTCTAAAGCCTTGTCCTTACATAAGCCACAATCATGCTAAATTTCAACTAAATTGGTCCAATAGTTTCGAAGTTGCCAAACTAATTTTAACCTGTTATCCTGTAGGAACTAAGAAATTTCCTGGGATAACACATATCCTATAACCATTCTCGGCTTTTTAAAAACGACTATGCTAAGTTTAATTTAAATCTGTCCAGTGGTTTTTGCGTGAAGTTCGAAAAGATAAACAATAAATCCAAAAAATGGTTTGATCTCTATATCGATAACAAAATCTCCCTACATCAAAAATTAAAAAATACTGATTGTACAGAATTCACCCCGTTACAGTTTTATTATTAATCTGTACTAATTGTTTGACAAAAACGTCAAGAACTGATTTACCTCGGCAACTGAGTGGAAAACTTTTCCACAGATTCCGTTACCCTACCTAGCTCCCAGGAGACCACAGTCAATATTGCTACTTTATTTTTTGTTTCATAATATCTTTTTTGCTATAATGGATTTTGATGTCCCTGGCAGTATTGTGTTCGTGGTATTTCCATTTACACCGCCAGTTAATGTGAAACAAAATGAGTATCTCTATTAATAAATATTATTTATTCCTTTTTTGCTGTTGTTTGTATTATATATCTAGAAACAAGTATAGTAAAGATTGCAATGCCTTCCTTTACAAACACAATAATTTATTTATTTAATAAATACCTCGGGACATCTCACACACGGCCATCTGATGCCAAACTGAGCGTCAGCTTGTGCTATGGCAATCAGACAACTAACTGATAAACACAATATATTTATATATATATACTTTTGTAGATACTTTTACACTCAGACTGATAGAACAAACATTCTTGTTCATGACAGAAAAGTTTGCGTTGGGTGGGAATGGAACCCACGAGCCCCAGCGCAGCAGCGGCTGTTCACGAACCACCAGACCAAGTCCACTCAATAGAAAACCTTTTCTGTATTTTCGAAATTTACATGAACCTTATCGATTCTCGGACCTAAATCTCTTCGTACCACTATTATATGATGCGAAGAATAGTTCAGGTAAAGCATACCCGCATTATTCCGACGTAGATGTCTGTACAGACACGACATTTTTGTTTGTATACAATTTCTCTCCTTAAACATACTTTCAAATTGAACGGGTCTTGTGAGTGAGAATTTTGATATAATTAACAATATATTGCTCAACATTATAATATTGCTTTTTTTCCCGCGACTACGTCCACAGCATACACCTCCACTCTGTTCCCTCCCCCCTCTTTACCCTCTCCCTCCTCTTCAACCAGTCAACATCACATCACAATAACCTATTTCAAACTCTTCCAGCCGTTTTCGCAACAACAGTTCCCTATGTTTTGTCATCTAGTTCTATTCGACTACCAAGGTTCATCAAAATCAGTTCAGTGGTTTAGGAGTGAACAGGTAACAAAAAGAGAGATTAACTTATAATATTAGTGAGGTACTTGTATTATAACTGTGAAGCTCCACGAATGTAGTAAGGGCGCGGGGCGGCGGGGCGGCGCGCGGCGGCGCAGCGGTAATGGAAGGAGTCGTGGAAACTTGCACATGAAAGTAATTACACAGGAAATGAACTGCACACGGCCCGGGAACTTCTGCTAAAGCGATTCCACCCACTCGCTGCCTAAATAATGTTTTGATATTGCCACACTACACTATCCTTACTGACCTGCTAATATTATAATGTTTTACCTATAATAAGTTACTGGTAATAATAGCCCTGGTGGTACGCGGCGACGATGTCTAAGAGGTTGCGACACTGAGGTCGGTGGTTAGTAGGTATCTAATTTAATTTAAGTCGATGTAAATTAGGTGCCCTCAGTATATAGTGCCTCCGGTAGTTTACATGGAAAGTGAATTTATGATAAGACACCAATATTCCTTCCGTCTAATGAAACGTCTTTTTGTTACGCATTTCAAAAGATAAAATCAATTTAAGGAAAATCTTGGGATAACTAAAAGATATGCCACTTAATTTTATTTTTAATAAAGTTCAATTAACCCTGACTGAACACAGAATCAAGAAGACATTACAAGCCCATTTTTTTATTATTTTTAATAGCATGTGAATAATCCGATGCATCACTCGATCGATGGTAAATTATCAGTAATTACCAGCACTGCATATGGACATTACCAAATCTAAGCCGGAGATAACAGCCAGGCAATATTGGCTAGGGAAGGAGATGGAGTCGCACGCGCGGGGCCCAGGTAGTAAGAGTTGAGAACAGTAGGATAATGTATGTATAAAGTACATAGAACATAATGACGTTGTACTCGTTGTTTGGTGACGTCGGGCCAATAATACATTTTGGAATTGACATTTAAATGCCATAATTAAATGAATACGGGGCAGTTGTTAAATATGGGCTTTTAAATTAAATGCTTTAAAGCTTGCGTGAGAAATTGTAATTTGCATTTGGACGGATTGGGAGAAGATATTTTAAACAGGTTGGGAAAATAAATATAAGCCAATATTTTTGTTGGTATAAAATAACACGCAACGATATTATTGGTAGAAAATATCCGTTCTATAAATAAGAGGTCGCACACCTGCTAAACTTCTGCTCGTATTGGAATAACTGTTTTGTACTGTATTTTTTATGTTTCTACATATTAACCTAATAATCTTGTTTTGTGTATTCGATACAATGTTACACACAGCAGTAAACATTAATCTCGACTGGTACAAATACAATATTTACTACAATTCTGCGACTAACAAACAATAATATTACAGTACAATATGCCTTATATCCATCACAATAGTTATTTCACGATACGCAATAAGAATATCATTAAATATGTAGTTTAGTTTGTATACTTATTTAATACGTATATTTAATACGTATTTAATATTGATATGTTTATTTAACTTCATTATTTATTTTAAACTCACAGAACATGGTGTTACAAAGCAACTTTTACTCAGATTACTTTAAACACACAAAGTCATCATCATAATTCATCACGGCCCACTATTGAGCACGGGTCTCTTCTCTGAATGAGAGGGTTAAGGCCATCGTCCACCACGCTGGCCAAGTGCGGATTGGCAGACTTCACATATCTTTGAGTTTTGCAAACTCCCCAGCATGTAGGTTTCCTCACGATGTTTTCCTTCACCGTTATAGCGAGTGACATTTAAATGCTTAAAACGCACATAACTCCGAAAA
>DWJZ01007695.1:0-11897 GCA_018249125.1 Asbolis capucinus
CGGCTCCACGCAGCAGTCGTGGAACGTGGAGCAGGCGCTCGTGCGGCAGCGGCTTGAGGAGGAGCACGTCACAGTGCTTCTGCAGGTGCTTACAAGATTAAATGTGTTTGAATATTACAAACGCCTGAATAATATACGGGTGAATCCGATTGTATCACGAGAGTTAGCCGTTTGTAACAATTATGTACGTTACATGTGTCAAGTGCAATGTGCATGATCAGCATGAGCTATCGCATTCGTTTGAGGCGTGGAAGTGCTGTCTCTAGTCTACTCCCAACTCTAGAGACGTACGAGTATTTTGGTTGTGAAATAAATGTGTATGTGATCGAGCACTTTCATTTGTGTACTAAAAACAACCATATACATTGATACATACACCTACTAATACCATTAGTAAACATAGGAATAAAGCCACTTAATAGATGGTGTCAGCTGGGGAATGAGATATAAGATTCTATACTGTGATGCGAGCCCCTGCAGCTTTTGCTGACCCGCTGCAATGACTTTTAATCGCTCATTAGTACAGTACTTTATAAGATTTTGGATTAAGGAGCCATTTAAGAGACCAGCAATTTGTATTATTCTCTTTACATTCTCATCAACTCTTGCTTTTATTTATAGCATTAGTACTTCGACCAAATTTGTGTACAGATGAATCGTATCATATAAAAATTAAATTTTAACTAGTTTAATGTAATTTTGAACTTATAATCATTGCTTAATTTCTTTTCGCAAAGCTATGAAAATGAGGACAAATATTTCTTATTTTATTAGTGACTAATGTATGTAACCAAGTGTTAGTATGATTATGTATGACGTGTGTGTTGATATGTCAGGTGCTGGCGTCTTACATGAACCCGGGCGAGCGCTGGCCACCGGAGGAGGGCGCGGCGGCGAGCGAGCCGCGCGATTTGCCTCCGGAGTTCGTCGACCTGGTGGCGCCCAGCTCGCTCGTGCCGGCTATCAGCTCCTACCTCAGGAACGACTCGGGTCTCTAGCACTTTTCTTTTACTTACTATATCTATACAATATAATAAATTTTTGTTTCTTATGGATAAATCTAGTGCATTGTGTGAAAAAGTCTTTGCTAAAAGTAATTTTTATGTACTATCATGAATATTTTATTAATAGCACTTACAATAGGTATTTGTAGAAAAAAACACGTTATGGTTTATGGTATTATTAAGACTGGCGACGCTAGTTCCATTCGCAAGTCATCGCAGCAGTATTGACCGTAAGGGAGCACGATATGGTTACATTTCGTTGTAATAGAGTCAATATTTTGCCTTAATAATAAAATAAACTCTTAAATAATCTTTTGTTTAAAAGAGCACCGGAAGTTTTTTCCCGCCGGCTTTTTTTCCCTTTCAGCCTACACTAGCGTACATTGTCCTAAGTTTGTATTATCTATAAAGCCGATAACATATAGGTATTGTCTATCGAGACTAGGCTTTTTATCAAAGAATTTCTTTTAATTTTCTTAAACTTTGTTAATAAAGTTATAACTTATGTAGGGACTTTGTATTGTAAAATTTTGATTTTCGTTAAGTGAGCTTTCGGCTCCTACGACGAACTAAACAATTTTCATTTCATTTCATTAATTTGCTGAAATTAGAAATAGCACAAACTTTTCTACGTTAGTTTCTATCAATTTCATCATCGTTACATTTTATTTAAATTGCAAGTAATAATGACAACGACTGGTCGTAATTAAATTAGTTTCACTTTTCGCTTTATACATAAAGAGCCTTAAGTGGTCTAAAAATAGCTATTAATATGTATGTGTGTGTGCAGTGTTGGACATGTCACGTCACATCCCGTTGTACGTGTGCGTGCTGCGGTGTGCGCGCGCGCTGCACGCGCTGCGCTCCCCGCGGCTGCAGCCCGCGCTTCGCCCGCTGCCGCGTCTGCTGCACACCATGAGTCGGACCACCAACTCGTACGCTACCAAGCTCAGGTAAGCGAACAAGATTCGAGTTTCTTCGAGTCAACACGAATAGGCAAACTAAATGATTTAAATATGTAAGAGCGCTTCGCCCCCCAATACTAATTCAGCACTTAACATCTGGTGGGATCGTGGTTAAACGCAATTGAATTAAAAAAAAATCTGCTCAAAATTAAAATTTAAATTTCGTTGACCATGCTCCCATAGTTATGACCTCAATTTATGACGTCACCGTTTTGTATATAGTTTCATTAATGGTTTATGAAATGGTCTCGATAATTTATTATACAAGTTTATATTATATTGATGGTTTATGTTATTTACAGAATGAGTAAAAAGAACATATTCGGGAAAATGACTTATAGCCAAAGATTTAGTTCGTCTAGTAATTCGGAATTATCAGAAGAAGATGAAGGACTTGCCTCACTAATAGCTGATATACAGGTAAATTGAATCAAATAAATCAATTGTATTAGTGTCAAGTGTGAGCCGTCGGTCATCTTGCCACCCTGTCAAAAGTTTCTCATCGCCACCGCAGTTCAGCCGAGACCTTGATCCATGCAACTAGGTCGAAATATAAATAGTATAATGTACTTAAATCAAGTTACGTATGAGACTATAACCCACTAGCCACCTAATAGTGTTACACTATATGTGATCATAATGGAGTAAACTCGATCTAATAAATGAATAATCTGCCTTTGTGTACAGACTGTTTATTGTCTTCTTAGGCTAGCTTGGAAACAAAACACGACCTACTTAGGTCTTTTACAACTTTGTGAAGTTATCCTTGATAAACATGTAACATGATGGTTAAGTAAAAAATAAGCTGTGGTTAAATAAAAAATAAAGTGGCTAAATAAAAGGTGATCCTGTTGAAAAGGAGTGAAAAAGGAGTTGTCGTTGCAGGCGACGAGCGCGCTAATGTGGCAGGCGGAGGGTGAGGCAGAGGTATGCGGCGTGCGGGCGCGCGCGGCGGGTCCGGCCGGCCGCGAGGCGCGGTACATCGACCTCATGCGCACTATGCAGTTTGGTAGGTGTCCAAAAATCATTTTATATCGTTACTTACATACTTTTTTCATCTTTGGGCCTAAATTGTCTGAAGTAAATGCCTATATAATAAATGTGTTTAACGCATAAAAAATTGTGACTTCAGAAACGTTCGAGATGATAGTGGAGTGCGGCGAGGGCGGCGGGTTCCGGTTTACGGTACCGTACCATTTCGAGGGCACGGTTCGCGCGGCCGGCGAGCGCACGCACCCCGCGCGCATGAAGCGGCTCGCGCAGGAGGCCGCCACGCTCGCCACCTCGCTGCCGCTCTCTTACTCCTCCTCGGTCTTCGTAAGGACGGACACCGACCGCCTCGATGTTATGAAGGTATACCGCACCACCGTGGATTTACCTCTTTCAATATTGATAAAACTGTTTTATTTCCGTTTTCTATATTGCTGTTGTATAACAGTAGACAAGATTTCTGTTGTTTGTACCGTTTTCAATACAGGGAATTCCTTACTTCCAAATCTGTATGCATTGTTTTCGACTAGCCTACTGTTATCCATCGTAGATCGTAGTTAAATGCTTTTGTGGTTGACAGGTGTTGATAACAGGCCCTTCGGACACACCGTACGCGAACGGCTGCTTCATCCTGGACGTATACTTCCCGGCGGAGTACCCTGCGGTGCCCATGCTCATCAACCTGGAGACCACCGGTCGCCACTCGGTGCGATTCAACCCCAACCTCTACAACGACGGCAAGGTGTGCCTCTCGGTGCTCAACACGTGGCACGGACGACCGGAGGAGAAGTGGAACGCGCACACTTCTAGTTTCTTGCAGGTATTAATGATAAAATCTACCAGTATATTTATTTATGTGTACTGACTTAAAGGCTCACCACCTTAACTGCTGGTGATACTGCCTCCAAAGCAAGGGATTACATGGCATGGTAGAGATTTTTATACAAATTTTTGAAAATAATATTGGTTTAATTGATGTCATGGCTTGAAAACTATTTGCTTCTATATTTCATTGTAATTCACGATTTTTTTTTCTAAACAAAATTTGTTCATATTCTAACAGGAAATAAGATATGTAATGAATAATGTTGAACGTGGTTTTTCAATAAACTCCCAACTAACCTGAAAGTTTAATTGGATGTGTATGTATGTCAGGTGTTGGTGTCGATCCAGTCACTGATCCTGGTGCCAGAGCCGTACTTCAACGAGCCGGGTTACGAGCGGTCGCGCGGCACCCGCGCCGGAAACAGCGCCTCGCTAGAGTACAACTCCAATATCTACCAGGCGTGCGTGCGCTGGGCCATGCTGGATCATCTGCGCTCTCCAGAGCCATGCTTCAAAGAGGTATATTAACTAATAGCACTTTTTAAATTCAATGTATGCACTTTGTTAATAGATGGATTTTATTATAATAATTATTAAATGTGCTAACAGTCAACAATTTCACGGTACGATAAGTTTGTACTGACCCTACGTGCGAAACGAACGGGTTGATCCCCAGTCATAAAAAATGTTAGGAGTCTTATAATATGGAATAGAATATTTAATGAGGTAAAAATGCGAATATTTTCATTATAAAACATCAAAATGTTATTCTGGTGTTAAATTCTGCAGGTGATTCAAACGCACTTTTGGATCAAGCGTAATGAGATAATGCAGACGGTGGCCAACTGGATCACGGAGCTGGAGCAGCAGACCGGCGACGAGCGCACGCAGCGCAGCATTCAACTCAACCTAATGGCGCTCAAGGTATTTCATGAATGGAACATGTGTCTATCCTACTACTAGGCTTGGGTCTTAAAATATGAGCGGGTCTAAATCACCACGCTGCCCAAGTGCGGATTGGTAATCTTCACACATCTTCGAAAACTTTATGGAGAATTCTCAAGTCGCAATGTTTTTTTCACCAAAGCATGTTAAATTTGAATTGAGAACATAACTTAGAAAATCAGAGGTTCGTGCAGGATATGAACCCAACACCAAATCATAAACAACTGCCGATAAGGAGACCGATAGGTATACCTCTATTTAATAAACATAACACTGTAATCTTTATTTTTTGTTTTATTACACTATGTTTTTGTTCCAGCGGCACTACGTGAAACTGCAGGAGGAGCTGGGCAAGCTGACGGCGCCACCCGGACTGGAGGAGCTGGACGAGCCCTTCACGCTGCCCGCGGCACCGCCAGCTCACTCCCCGCCGCCCGCTCCGGTCCCGCCCACCGCCGACGAGATCGACCACGACATGGAGAAGATCGTGTCGCAGGTCCTCGATTGAGCTCCCGCGGACCATGGACTTGTGTGTAGCGGCCAGTGTTGTTGCGGGCGAGTGTAAAGAACACGTGTGCGCTTGCATGGGGGTCCATAATCTCTGGATCGAGTATTTGACCCCCTCCCTCCGCCCTCGCAGCAGTTGTACTTGATGGAACATATTTGATGGATCTCGATGTTTTGTCTTCGTTTCATCGCGGACCGTAACTGATGCACTGAGCATTCCGCCATGTTATTGACACTGCCGTACTCGAACGGGATTCTTCTGGTATCCCGTAGTGATACTCCGAGTATATTAGTGGACGAGAAGCCATGACGTGTATTGTACCTAATACGTATATTGCGAGCGACCGGCGCGCGGACGCAACTGCATTATCGCAAGTCGGCTCGTCGCCCAGTATGAGTGTAGTTTCTGTATTTATTTATAGCTCACGTCCGCCGACTGGCTGTCGTCGGCTCGCCGTTTGCGACTTGTTTTGACTACTATATATGTATATTATATATATTTATGAATGAGCGATGTATTCGTATGTGTAACTGGTGCGATCATAAAACGCGCTGAGGTAATTTTATTCTGTTTTATATTGTTTTTTTTTTTGTAGTAGGAATTTATTTAGCATTTAGTGGGAGCTCCATTTAGTTTAACAGTTATTGTGATACTATAAGGGGCCCGGCACGTGACCCGGTAAGGTAGGTAGGAGAAAATATAAAACGGGCCGACGACACGAGGTGGAGTCGAGGGCGGCACGCAGCTGAGACCTCGAGCTCAACATACTCATAGCTGTCACTCGTGTCACTCACGTACTCGCTCTTCGTTCGGGCGAACTATTACCACTACTTATGTAAATTAAATTATAATTTTGGTGTATATAAAAATTATTTTATTGAGTTCTTATAATATTTGTATTAAGTAATATTTGTATTTGATGTATTACTATTAATGTGTAGGGAGTTTTAGCAGGCGCCGGAGTAAAGTGGTCGAGGTAAATAGTGGAATATATATAAATTAGCACACTAGTAAATTATGTACAGGCCTAGCCAGTTGACGTGATGAGACAGCATGATTTTTATTTAGTGAACGAGCTGACAATAAGTGTTAGTTGTAAAGATGGTGCTGAGCGCACGGAGCGGGCGGCGCCGCGGCGTGTCCACTGTATATACAAATCATCAGTAGATCTCCCTCAACGTGTCTCGCTGTAATGTCATTTAAAACCTAGGATGTCTACTTGTTAAATTGACTGTGAATTTCGGTATGTAAATAAAGATTTATGTTACTGCACTGGATGTTGTTTTTTCAATATCACCACCATGTAGAATGTTTTTAACTTTAGCAAAAAATATTACAGAATAGTATGTGGGATCATAAAATTGTTAATGCAAGTGGCTGCTTTAACCGTATTATGATCCTTCACGTAATGACCTGTCCTTACGAAGAACGAGGCCACCATTTTTTTTCCAACACTTCGGCCTTTAGTTTGCAATTCTTCGGGAGGAAACACCTACTGAGCAGGTTCTGTGGTTTTCAGATCATAATAGTAAATCCAGCTTTCGATAGGATGTCGAACACAGTATTTCGAGTCACCTACGTAAAAAAATTTAATAATTTCTCTGCAACAATCAACACTGCGGAGTGTTTGGTCCTCGGTCAAATCATCCTCAGCGGGCACAAAGCTTCCTGACCACAATGTTCATGAAGGATTTTGTGCACTTGACTCATACCGATGCCTAGGCGTGTCCGAATCTGCTGATACGTCACTCGTTTGTCAATTTATTATACGCCGCACAACACTGATGTCATCTTCAGCCGTTGCTGTAGGCCGTCCCTCAAGCAAATCATCAGCGAGATTAGTGCGGCCACGCTTAAATTAATGGATTTAACCAGTTGTAAAATGTGGTACGAGGTTGGGATTCATCGTGAAAGGCCAATCGAAGTCGTAAAAAATCATTGCACGAGAATTCTATCGGCTTAAATTTATGCTGATGTGCACAGACAATTTTCAATTTGCCGCCCATAAATGAATGAATGACATACATAGACAATAATATTGGTAAGGAATTCTATTTTCAAAATTGAAACTTATTTTTTAATATAATGTTTAGTTCTAAAAACTTTCAGTTTGGCTCTCGTGACAGTGAAGTTTTTCGCCATAGACGTAGTATTACTAAAGTAAATAGACTAACAAGCACGAGTGAGTAAAAATATTATCTTCTTTACGTAAAACCTACATGCCAAAAAGAGATCGAAATAGTGAAAAGCAAATCACCATTTGTTATGAAAATAGCCTCGTAAGTCTATTAAAAAAAGCTCATCATTTAAATGACTTAGTCGTTTTTGGAGGTTATTGAATAATGAAATAATAACCAAAATAGTATCGTGTTTCGTATGTACTGCAGTGTCGCTAGTACCAATTACTCCCAATCAAAAGATGTTTCACAGGTTCACAAATACCAATAGGTCATATCCATTTTCAAATTGCTTATTTTCATAGCAGTTAGTCTTAGAATCTTACAGATAAGGATTATTTACCCGCAAAATATAGGGTTATTTATGATTAATAATTTAATTTAGATATATAAGTGGTAAATAATATTGTGTATGTGAAAATGATATGGAATCTTTCAAAAGTTGGCAGAAATGTAGCTATATATCGATAAACGTGATATTTTAATTTACTCTAATGCTGAGACAACAAAAAATGATATGCCATAATTAAATATACATTACTAGCTGACCCAGCAAACGTTCTACCAAAGAAATTATTTCTGATTTGACTTATCTAGCGGTTTGAAATATTCTTTACGACCCACCACGTACCAACAACATTTTATCAACGTACCTACCACGCGGGCGAAGCCGCGGGCAGAATCTAGTAAAACAAAATACCTATCAGACAATGAAGTTAGCGTATAGGCAGGAGGTGCAAGGAAACTCAAAGTTATGTTAAACATAATTTAATTATATTCTAAAATCTACATAATCTATAAAAGATTTAAACCTTGCTCGAAGTTTGAGAAACAAGTGCCTGTATAATTATGCATTATTAGGCGAACTCGGCGGTTTCACTTAATTTGGAGAAAAAATGCCGACCTAGTCTGCCGAGTGGTTGCAAGTGCGACTGCCGATTTGTTGCGGATTTATTTTCAAACCCTATCTTCTAAAATATTTATCGTAATCAAATGACGTAAAGGCCAATTTTGTTCCAAAAGAAATGCCTGTGATAAACAACGTACATATATAAATGTGGTTGTCTTTATGTTCTACCGGACGCGCCTAATGTAATACTAAATTGACCTACGAGGTTTTCTATTTCACAAGGCGCACAGGGTGCGTGGAATGCTACTTCTTCTTACTCCAAGGCTTGGCGGCCTGCATGGGCACCTCTTGCGGGTTCAGCAGTCCGCCTCTACACACGTTTTGCAGCAAAACCTGCATACGAATGCGTTGTTAATGTTTATTAAACGTTATGATAAAATAAGATTTACTCCGATTAGGTTACTAAATTTTTGGTACTACTATGGAGCGGTTAGCCTGTTAGGACATATAAAGATATGCCCCGAACATCACTAAAAACCTTATTGAAGATTTGTCAGGAATCTTTTTACAAGAATGTAGTTTACTCGGGATGGTTTCAGGCGACTTTGAACGACTCTTGCATGCCGTTTTCCCTAAGGAATCCTCAGCTTCAGCAAACTTGCCTAGATCATCTCCCGTGCTTTAATAATGACATTGCTATGGACAGTCCAGCAGTTGAGTATGCCCAAACGTTTGCGTGCCAAGAATAATAAGGACTGAACCGAGTGCCTTTCCGAGTTACCTTCTTTCTCCAGACTGTAGTTCGGTCTGCAAGATCTATAAAGCGTAATCGTACAGGCCGACACTTGCCCTCGAAAAATTTGCCTAACCGATGACAAGAACGTAATCGGTCACCTATGAAATGTTTCAAACCCAATTTGTCCACAAAATGTTACTATTTGGTCCAGAAGGATCCCCTCTTTGTTCGAGGTCTCAGGAATGCCACAAAGTAACAAGTTTTTTCTACTGTGCTTTATATTTATGATTTCCATGTTAATTGAGAGCTGTGAGATTTGCTGCTTTAGGAGATCCATCATGCCCCAGATTTCAGATTTAATTTTCAGAAAATCTTCATGCAGACGACTGACTGTAGGAACGCTCTTTGGGGCAGTGTGTTGTGTTGCGTTGCGTTGTATTGTGTTTTATATATTTTAGTTTATTTTCAAACATATGGGACATTTTTGTCTTGTTAACGAAGTCTTGGTTACGATGTCTCTTGACATATTTCCAGGTCTTTAATTTATTGACCCATTCATTTACTTAGTAACTTTAAGACATGATTGGACCTTTAGGAATTATGTATTGCAGATACACGGCAGGTTCGAAATTTTGTAGATAGTGCTATATTTTCAACCAGGAATGGCCCGTAGCGCCACCCGTATGTAAATAAAAATTTGTCTTTGTGTTGTTTTACACTATAATCTATCTCTGAACCAATTTTCTTTCAGATTCGTTCAGTAGTTTTTGCGTGAAGAAGTAACATACATCCATCCATCCATCCTCACAAACTTTCGCATCATTATGACATGACAAGGGGCTCCGGATTAGACGGGGTGTACCGTGTAATATTTTTGTATATGTTAACGACGGAAAATAATAAGAGTGTATCTCTTAACAGTACATAAGTGCTTACTCTATAGAGTTAAAATCATTGTATTTTCCGTCGTCGATACATGTATCTGCTACGGTTTGGTTTAACAATGACGTGATGCGTTGTTCCGTCGTTCACTGATAAGTTTCCGTAGTGTAGCGGTTATCACGTGTGCTTCACACGCACAAGGTCCCCGGTTCGATCCCGGGCAGAAACATGCAACGCGCAATCTATAAGCGTGCAACGTTTTTGTCATTTTTTTATGTTATCTTAGTAGGTTTTATAAACCAAAAATAAACATAAACCAAAAATAATATTTGTGTATATTCCCACCGAGCTGCCTCATCCGACTTGGGGTTGATTATGCTAATTTACTTTTTATGTGCCTGGTCCCGGGAATCAAACACGAAAACTATGCAAGCAGATTAATATAAAAAAATTGCTTATATAAAAATGTTTGATAAAGATTTTTTTTCTTTTGAACATTGCACAGAATTTTTTTTTATTTCCGAAAGTTACATAAATTATTCATCTCGACGAAGTTCTGGACTAGACTAGACCTAAAAGCAGGAAATCTTACATAATAAAAATATTTACGAAAAACATTGGAACACTTTTTCCAGTCCTTAATAATAGTAGAGAACAGCGACATCTAGCAACGTAATGACGAACCACGTTGTGCTTAGGAACCCTCTACGAAGAATTTACACTAAACTATGCAAATACTCGTAAGACCCGATATAATATGTACATACATATAAGTAAACGTTAAATCAATAACAAATCTTACAATTTTATAATACGAGCGAGCGAATAAACGAACTATCCAACATCCAACAATGCTATGTCCCGCGACTACGTCCGTGTTACACCCCACCACTCTCTTTACTACCCCACACTCAATAACACATTTAGTGCTTGAAAAGGTACAAAGAAATAACTTCGACTGAAGAACTTCATCTCCTAAAACAACTCTTTTTTTGCGATAACAAGTTTTGAAGCTCTATTGTGCCTGTGTACCAAGCTTTATCAAAATATGTAGGTTCGGTAGTTTAGGCTTGAAACGGTTAGAGTAGACAGATTTACTTTTGTATTTATAACATTAGTAAGGAAGCATCTTATTGAGTGATAAATAAAGAGGCAACGGCCTGTTTTCTGCCCTTTACTTAGCAGACAGAAATGTTCAAAGCAACATTGTTAACAGATGCACACACACAGCGTCACACGCACACACACTCGTCTCTGGCTCTTTCAAACTGACAGAATTAGCCTCCTACAAGATGCAGTATCTTTAAACACAATCTATAAACATGACCGGTTAAAAGTGCAAAAAAGTAGGTAGTTTTTTAATTCTTTTTGGCTAGTGTTAGGAATGTTATGTAAATATTAAACATTAGTTGTACCAACACACAATTTCATGCAATTCTGCCATTTATACATATTTACTCGTAGCGTTATCTACTAATATTATTCAACTGAAGAATCGGTTTGAACGCGCAAATTTCAGGAACGACTGGTTTGAAATGAAAAAAATATTTTTGTGTTGAAAGGCCCATCTGCCGAATAAGACTGTAGGATATACAAGTATAACATCACGCTGTGACCACAAGTAGCTGAGTATTAATGTGAAATATTACAAAAACAGAAGAAGGTCGCGAGGCCCAGCTAGTAATAAACACTACTTTCATTTTCTGTATTAAAACTTTGAGAACTGACGTTTTCAAAACATAGTGCAATAATAGAAATGGTTAAACTATGTCGAAAGGACTTCGGGCGGCATAAAAAAAAAGCAGTACCTAAGTAAAATTGACGAAACCATTGCTGACAATGTCTACGCAACTAGCCGCTTACCAACATATGACCATACTCCTATGTACGTAATCAGTAATGTTGTTACGGACAACAAACCTGGATCACACTGGGTAGCCATACATACAGCCTTGGCCAAAAGTATTAGGCACCCCCAATAAAGTTACCATACAGCTGTGCTGTTTAAACAATAA
>DWJZ01007696.1:0-11897 GCA_018249125.1 Asbolis capucinus
TATTAGTCTTAGCACGATGATATATAGCCTATAGCCTTCTTCGATAAATGGGCTATCTTACACTGAAAGGATTGTTCAAATCGGATTAGTAGTTCCTGAGATTAGCGCGTTTAAGCAAACAAACTCTTCAGCTTTATAATATTAGTATAGATACAACCACCATGTATAAAAGAGTTCTTTAACGACGCAGGTAGTATCACTTCAGGCTATATCGGTGTTGGATTTTCTAATCATTAAGTATTGATTTACTACAAAGCGTTCCGATATTTTAAACAAATTGGTTTTAAGTAAGTTTACTTAATTTATAGACGAACGCAGCTGTTTAAGAAACAAGGCAGGAAAAATATTTTTTATTCAATACGTACCTGATATTCTCTTATCTGCTACACATTAATTATAACTTTTTTTTTCTGTTTTTAAATCGGTGTATGAGGCATCCGTTAAACTTCTCATTCAGAGAAGAGACCAGTCCTCAATAGTGGGCCGTGGTGGGTTGAGATGATGATGATGAGGCATCAACTGACAACGGCTCGATACTGATCAAGAATGTCTCCTCACTACTGAGGAGGCCAAGAACCAACCAACCTAAAGATCAACTCGAGCGTTAGAAGGTTACGCAGTTAAATATGCATTATTAAACATAACTCAAAAACTTACCGTCAGATGTCGCTCAAAATAAAATGGGACCTTGTCGCAAGCACCAGCTTTGGATCAAAAAAAAAATTAAATCAATCGACTTATTAAAAAGTTCTGAGTTTTGATATAAAAATATAAATTCTGAGTTCTGATATAAAAAATAAAGAGTGATCTGATATAAAATATAAAAACTATAAAAAAAAATACACACGATTTGAATACCTCCTCCTTTTTTGAAGTCGGTAAATAGAAACGGGTCTGTAGTAACGAGACATTAATTAACTGAAAATAATTACTAGAAATTGCACTTAGAAAAGTATTATACTAACCACAGTATTGCGAATCCAGTTGGAAGAATGAATGCGTTCAAATTACCCACACAAAGGTGTCGCGTTACTCTCTTCCTGGGAACATCTAACCGAACCGTTACACGCTGACTTACTAAACAAGTAGTTACTGCAAATATATATTTTTTATGCAGTAGGCAAGCAGATGGACCACCGATGGCAATTCACCGGCGTCCATGGACAGTAGCTACGTCGGGCGTGGCGTCAACGAATTGCTCACTATACAGAAAGTGAACGACGTCATTGAACTCACAGATGTTTAGGGAAACCGCTTTCGGGGTCCCTTATTTTCGATGGAATTTAAAAACAGCCTGACCTCACTAGGGTAACAGGCTAACTTTATGGACTTTTAAATTTAAATTTGTGGTTCTTCAACTGTAGTTTTGAATGCGTTAGGAAGATGTGTTCTGCCAAATCGCGTTGCATTCGAATCGCGTATGCCACGACGCGAAAACTTGTGTAACTTGGATAACAAAATTATAGACTTCTAGTAGCGCCTGCGGCTACGCCAACATGGTAGGTACTTTTATAAAAAATACCCCTTGTGTTATACCAGACTATAATCTATCTCTGTACCAAATTTCATTCAGATCAGTTCAGTAGTTTTTCCGTAAAGGAGCAACAAACATCCAACAAACAAACTTTCACATTTATAATATTAGTAGCATTTTATTGCTCAATAAACTTCTTCAGTTTTTGAACCAAACATATTCGTATTAAAACTTGTGATAAAAGAGTTCTCCGTGGGCGAGATTCCGTCGTTATTTTTACCGAAATATGCAGACGTCATCATATGTACAGCACAATGTGATTGCGACACACTCCTGACTCACCGGCGCCACTCAGTACCATTAAAGGCGTGCTGATTCGTACAATTCGCACATAATGAGCGACCTGCACTCACACTCGCCATATGAATGAGTGACGTGAACACTAATGTTTGTGGTGAAGTAGCCAGTGGTTATGGCGGCCTGGTACCTGGCTTCTGATTTACAGTACCGAGCTAACAATTTGTACACTTTGCTGATAGTTGTGTACAGCTTATTAAGTTTTCGAAATATTACATAAGATTGTTTCTGAATATTTTTATGTATTAGGAAACATTATTCTAATATATAAATATTATTTTAATTATTATTCTTTCTTACTGATATCGATTCCAATTCATTTCCTTAGTTTAATATCAATTTAATTATAGTTAACTTTCTTTTGTCACCAGTTCTAGAGTGGTGTTGGAGGTTCTGAGGTCCATTGATATCATTAATAACTCATTAATGACATTAATAACTAAGTATTAATTTCGTTCTCTTCGTCTTTCTCGATTTACGAAATACATAGGTCTATTACTTTCTTGGTTAATGTCTTAGTAAAATCCAATCGGCTGGGACAGCTTACTATCCGTTGACCCGCCTACACATTTGCCTCAATCACAAAATACATACATACATATATGTAGTTAAAATATACGTCCTTCAGTCTGTTCTGACCATACATCCACGTCAACCTTGGACATATACAATGTGTTCTGGTTTTAAACAGTTGACTCACGGAAATGCTAATTTTTATGGATCCATGACGCTCACGCGCCACTAGACCTGGTGTATGGTGATACGCGGAGCGGATGGTGCAGCTGAAGGTGTATTGTTTAATTCCTGTGTGATTCACGTTATTGTTATTAAGTTTGTATTATTAGCAGATTTGTTCGATGTAATACTAATATTATAAATGCGATAGTAGTTTAATACTAAATCGTCACTTACCATAAGGTGGTACTGTAGTCCAGTATTAACTTATACTATGTAAAGAAAAAGTTTTTATCTGTCTGTCTGTTACCTTTTCATGTCTAAGCTACTGAATCGATTTTGATGACACTTACCACAGCGGTAGAATGAACGGAGGGAAAACTTAGGCTACTTTTTTTGCAAAAAAAACTTGATAGGGTTGAATTATGTATGAAAGACCTTCATTATCGAAGATGTAAACATTACACAGGTTTTTTTAAATGTTGGCTTCAGCCTATCAAAGGCCCACTATTGAGCACGGGGCTGTCCTCGTAATTGAGGAGGCCTAGATGCCTCATTCGGTGCTCCAGTGAGGATTAGTAGGGATTTACTTTTTACGTCCACAGGCATAAAGACTTTTGAAAATCTTTTTCCATCCTTAGCTTACTTCACTCTTCTTAAATTCATGTTCATATAATCTATATATGTATATATAAAAGGAATGGTTGTATGTCCTTTATGGACTCTGAAATAGTATTAGATAGAGCACTGATGTCTATGGCAGTTCTGAAAAGAATTCTGTGGAAAAGGTTTTAGTAAAAAAATTAAACAGATCTGACATAAGGTTGACGAGTTGATGCGTAGCAACGCGCGCCGGGTACACCTAGTTATCCATAAAAATATAGAAATATCAAATTGCTTCATCAATTTTTTTTTCCTATTTGATCATTATGTTTATGTTATTAGTAATCTGTTTATACAAACGGTATCGTTTAGTTGAAATCGATACTACAACACAGTAAGTTGATATTGACTTAGCAACCAACAAATAGATTACCGATTATAATAGGATCGGCCTTTGAATTATATGCAGTTAAGTGGGTACTTTTATTTTTTATTTGGTGGGTACAGTAAAAAAGATTTATATAAAAAGAGATTGCTGCAGTTTTACTTAAATAATAATAATAAATATCTTTGGACAACTCACACACGGCCATCTGACCCCAAACTAAGCGATAGCTTGTACTATGGTGATTTGACAACTGATAAACATACATATATACCTTTAAATACATACTTATATAGATATTTACACACAGAACAAACATGACTGCTCATCATAAAAAAGTTCAGCCTTAATTTAACTGTTACGTAAGTCACTAGAGACAGGAATCGAATCTGAGCCCCTTCTGAAATAAACAAAGTTACTACCAACTAGATAGAAGGGTTCAGTTTTCATATGTGTTTTAACGACACGAATATATAGAAATAAATTGTGGGCGAAGACAATATCATACTCGTGACTCTTACTTTCAAACTCGTATATGGATTTTGCAGTCGTTACGAGATTTGTATCATTTTCAAACGACCAATGCCGCTTTTTTGGACTCTATTCCAACTTGTTAAGGTTCATTATTAAATGTCAGTAGGTAGGCGTTTTCGTAATCATGGAAATTGAATGTGGAACAGACTGATAATCTGTCAAATATCTTAATGTGAATATGATGTCAACCTGACCTCAAAACTACGGATGGACGTGACTAGCGAAATTGATTTATTTTGAAATAACTAAATTTGGCTTCCCACGGAGTGTCCCGCATCTTAACACCGTTGAAAGAGATATGTATTTACAAATACCAAAATAACATGTTTTACAATTTTTTGTTTGTTTGTTCCAACTAGGAACGGCTGGACTGATTTCGACGAACTTTTACTGGCAGGTAGGTGATGTAGTAAGGAGTAATTTAGGGTAAACTTTTATTTCAGAAGGCATATAATGTAACGTGTCGTACAATCTGCGAACTGAACAATAATTCTTTTGTAAACTTACTTAACTTCTATTTTTTTTAATTCCACACGGGCGAAGTTTTGGGCACAGCTAGTTGTATTATATTCACCAGTTAGTAAACTAATGTCTGCAAAAACCGCATCACTTAGCACTAAATAATGAATGATATTTTATTTTTAATCTGTCAAAGAATCATACCTTTTACTTTGAATTATCCGTTGAGTATTACGGATATTATCTGTTGATTATTTTACAAGGTATTTAATTTTTTAAATACTTTTGGAGGTTCAGTAGAAAACTTACGAAATTTTCCGACCTTCACAAATTTTGAAAATTGTTTTATATTATGTATCTATTTTTATGGTTGTATCCAGTTTCTGAAACCAGCGGGGGTACAGGGGGGGTACAGGGAAAACACGAAAACGAAGGCGAAGTTAGTTTATTTCTAAATTTGATGTGTAATATTATGCAAAATGTTTATCTACCTTTTCAACGATGTACCTTATTCGGATTGGAAGGGGGGAGACGACCTGACGACGTGACCCCCCTAAGTATGTCCATTACTACTTAGTAATGGCTTCAACCCATCGATGGCCCACTACTGAGCACGGGTCTCCTCATACTGAGGAGACCTCGAGCGTGCTTCACCACGCTGCTCCAATGCGGATTGGTGAAAGGGTTAGTGGCCAACCCAACTGTCGGAATTTTTAACGCCACCTGCAGGCCTCTGCCATGCCTTAACGATTGCTATCTTACGACGACAACCGGGACTGACGGCTTAACGTGCCCTCCGAAGCACGAAAGCCTTCATAAGAGTTTTGCCATTAGCGGTCACCCATCTTCCTACCGACCGCACCGGCTGTTGCTTAAATTTTTCGGCCGCTTGCAACCGAATCAAGCCGCCGGAATATGAACGCTTATAATTACTTAAACTTAATATATGTAGGTATACAGTAGCAAAACATATTTATTCAGGTGAATAAAACGTAAATTACCTAAACCCAGAAACCCAGTTTTAAAATAATTATGTGTCGACGGTAAGGTGCTTTTGTGTTGCACAAACCAGCGATAATACTCGTATGTATAAAGGTGTCTCAGAAATGTGAGACCATTTACATGTAACATGTAAAATTTTTGTAGTCTTGTTTTTATTTCTAATCAAAGTTCTTGGGTTTGTTGTCGGGAATCGAACCTACATCCTTCGGCTCAGCAGTCAGATTTACTAACCACTACAACAACAGGCTAATCAAAGTGAATTCTGAATAATGAGAATTTATTTACTTATTAAAATGTCGCTCCTTGTATCTACAACAAACCTTAAAAGGTAAACTCACAGCTTGATTACAACTGAACTTAATTTATAAGACAGTAATATTGTTACTGCAAACAGAACAATACCCTCGTAAAGCGGCAAAAATTGTCATTACTTCACATATTTTTTCTTTATTAACTTGAAACATAACTGGAAAATTAAAATCGTTTACAATGATCAATAAATAAAAAAAATAAAGGCAAAATCAACTCGGAACAAATTTGTTATTGTGCAACCGAATTGATTATACACTTTTTATACCTTAAAAATATTTAATACGACAATTTGCAGCTCAATAAAAAAGCAACACGACAGCATGATAATGTAAGATCAGACGAAGACTTTAAATAAAATTCTTAAGTTTAGTCAATTCTCGGAATTCGAAAAAGTAATATCGATATACAAAGTATAGAGTATAAAAGTATGAACACGAGGAATGGATAACGCTACTATTTCACCGAGATCACCTGCCTGAGGAAGGGCAAAAAGACTCACAGTAAACCATCAATTTAACACTTCCGAACACTCAGAAGCTGTAGGTTTGTATCCAAAAATATTTCTTGGCATACATACATGTTCAAAAGAAAACTACTCCTCTTTTTGTAGAATAAATTATAAATGTTTATGCAATAGAAAGCTCGAGTTCTTTACAACACTCTCGTTGTAAACTACGTACAAATTTACTTGAAGTCCTAGATTTTTTATGTCATAAGCAGACAAACGAGCGAACGATTCATCTGATGGTACGTGATCACCGCTGCCCATTGACATTAATAACACCAGACTGAAATTTTACTAACAAGTTGCCTGCCAGGAAGGAAGTAGTACACAGGGAAGAGAAAAAACAAAGAGAAGCGGTATATTGCCATAGCAACTGGCATCAATAATGACAGCAACTGACCCCAAGTACGCAAACAACATACCACTTTAGGAAGGGAGACAGAAGAAGAATGGCGAAGAGGGAGAATGGATGAAGGACGGGTAGAAAAAGAGCAGATTACTAGATGTAAAGATATCCTCAGCGTCAAGTTTTCGGATACAAAGATTCCCGATGGCAGTTGTTGAAAAACAAGGGGTTGCTATGAAGATGATAATTAAAATCATTTTGTATGAAGAAAGCTCATACCGAAATAGGCGGAAAATTCGTGTCTTTAAAACCATCGATCTCTTCTTGTAATTTCTTAAACTTTGCATATTTTGGAGACGAGAAATTCCTGTTCTGATCCTAATATTTACCACCTTAACATTCCCCGTATGTCCTATTTATCCAGGTGAGATGTTTCCTGCAGCGCCAGCCGTTGTTTGGACAACAGTTTAACGGCAGTCGCGACGTGATCGTCTCGATCGTCTGGTGTTATGTAGGTGAAGTGTATTTGTTACTTGTAAGGTTTGTTTTGTGATAGAGTTGGCCCTACTGCGCCTCCACCGAAAGCCTTTGTAGTTATATGTATTTGTTTTGCATTTCTAAGTGATAATGCTTACTTGGTAGATTACTGACTACGTTATACACGGTTGTAAATGTCAAATGATTCTTCAATGTTTTAAGATTCAATATTGTTATCCAACAGCTGATAAAGTTACTCATTTTGTGAAAGAATTACCACTTTAAACCTATTCTGGATTACTGCATAACTAAGCAGGAACGATGTTCTTTCAAGTAGCTGGTTTTGTAGTGTGTACTTGATCGACTAGCTTCAGATCTAATAAGTTATCAGCTTTATTACCACAGCACACATTTGATATTCTCCAAACGAATTTGGAACCCAGTTCAGCAAAACCTGCTCCCAGAATTGAAGGTTCTTCTCTTATGTGACAGAAATAATCTTCATTGTAACTGGACAGATGGTTTCAAAGCTGGTTTGACTTGCTATTGGCGAACATTTACTAATTACGATTTACAATTGACAGAAGGAGCTTAGTGTTACGGTTAAAGAATAACTTCTCACATTTAAATAGTTTTCTTGGCTTATTCCAGCTCACCTTGATAGTTCGTGACGAGTGGAATGGTGTTAATCTACACCGTTTGCCGTGTGCGAGGTACTGACCTGATTTAGAGAAGCTCTCAGTGATTTGAATGCTCGAGCCGCTAAGTGAATGTGGCCGTAGCGTTGGAGATTACGAACTCTTACAAGTTATCAACACTGCTGGTTTGAATGTTAATTTGATAGCTGTGAAGATTATCTGTTTTGGTGTTGTATGAGTAAAATCATACTTAATCTTAATTAGAAAAAATTACTATTTGATGTTTGCGTCTTGTTATCTTTTGTTATGAGAGATACTGATATCTTTATTATTGTCTTATGAAGGTTCATTCAATGATTAAGGTTTATTTATATTTAACGTCGCCTTTTTAACAGTTGATAACTTTAATAAAGCAGTTTTTGCTAGTTAGTTTCAGCAAAGGCTTACACTATTTTGTCTATTTGAAATCCGTATTAAATGCGATTTATATAAATTTTAACATTTTTCTCGATGACAACTAAACATATGACCTACAGAATAACCAGCGGTACATTCAAAGGAATGCGCCAACCAAATCCCATGGAATCAAATTTGTCATTGCCAGAAATAACCTCAAAGAATCCCTATAAGCTTGACTGTTTATTTTCTGAGTATGATTTACGACGTGCATAAAGCAAACTTTACTGACGATATTTCATATGCTGATTAGAATTATTAACATGAACTTCGTTTGATAAAATGTTCTTTAATTTTAAAATATTATGTTCTGCTCTGTGTATTTGATGTCGTCGGTTTGTGGGTGGCTGGGTGATTTTGATGGTCTGTTTAATTTTGGAACTATGCGATGAATTTATTATTTTTTTATTCATTGCAACTTTCATTCATTAAAATGCCGGCAATGAATAGGTATTATGGTTAAATTACATTCAACAACAGCAAGATAGTGTCTCTAATTTGTAGCTATAAAATTTGTGACTTTGGGTATTTTCTTTTTAATATTTGAACTTTAAATGACTCGCCTTAAAAAATTTACTTCCCTAAGTCAGTATTGCATTTCAACCATCGATAATATCATCATAATATATGTGATTTTTCTGCTTAATTTATTGAAAAAAAATTAAAAAAGAATTGAAAATTTTTTTTTATACTTGACAATCATGGTGGTCGATGGCCTTAACCCCCATTCATTTAAAGTCATGATAAAATAACCCATGGATATAATAATCTAGGCCTAATTATTGTCTTATCTAAGAATGTGTCCCACAAAACCAAAACAGAACTTATCAGTTACAACCCCACTAAATTACCAATTGACCTACATAATAAATCTACCATTATCTAGGACTTTTAATTTCATTCTGGTTTGATGAATATTTATTTATCATAAGACAAACATTGTCACTTAAAAATAAACTTAAAATTGAATAGCTGAATCTTATTAGAGAGAGAATGAGAACGTGTATGTGACTATGTGTCCGTCTGTGAGAGATAGGTAGAGAACGAGTGAGTGAGAGAGATATAAAGAGAAAAGAGTGCGCGTGTGTGTAAGAGAGATAGATACAGTACCTAACTCACGTGAGTACGTGTTTGTGTGTGGATGTGTTTTAGTATTTCTATGTATCTAAATCATATCATAATTATCATCAGCTGTGCCCGCAGCTCCGTCCGTTTGATGTCGTTGCCGTGGGGTCTGTTTATTTTTAGAATCGTGTGAAGGTTATTTATGTTGTCTGCTGCACGCTTAACGTTTGTTTTATTGTTACAGGTACAGTCGAGATTATCCTGTTTTCCATATTGTGTCTACGTGTACACCTTGTGAATACTTTACTGTTTATAAACAGTCTAAAGTTCAACACCGGAGTAAGGTTTTATTTTATTGTATTAGTACATATTTGTTACTACTTTTTGCACTAACTGATTGGAAGCTAGGCTCTTTGCAGAGGTATTGTGTATTCATAGAAATTTGATTCAATAGAGCAAGGATGTTCAACCTTTTTGACATTCGGGCCAAACTGAGGGATGATAAATTTACTGCGGGCCACTAGTAATTCCTAGTTAATTACTTTCAGGACTTGCGTAGTAAAAAAGTTTAAAAAAAATACTTGGATAATTAAAATCCTTTCACGGGCCACATTATAGTATGTGGACCTGGCGTTAAGCAGCCTTGTAATAGAGAAAGAGAGAGACTTTTGGTTGAGGTCGCTTACTTGATGTATTGTTTCCCTTCTTTCTTTATCTTCTTCTATATCCTCTATGACTGCCTATGTTCTCTTCCACGTCTATGACCTCCTTCCTGGCAGACAACGCGTTTGTAACATCCTGGTCTGGGCTGCTGTGTTGGTCGTTGGATCACGCGACGCTGATCATATACTGTGATGACCATGAGGTGACCCTGTTCGTTTGCCTTTTTATAACCTAAAAAAGTCTAGTTTTCGAGCGACAAACATTAGAAACCTGAATGAAGTATTTAGTTGTTTTCCAATGAACTGCAGATCTTACCGCGCCTTAATATGACGATACGGGAAGCCAAGCATTATATCAAATTGAAGTCTAGTTTATGGTCGCCTTATTAGGTGTGAAGTGACTAGCGATAATATGCAAAACTTGTCGCGACGTGACTGGCTCAGTGGTTGAGAATATCGCGTTACTATCTTGATTCGATTCCCGGTAGATGAAATCAATTTTATGGAAAATGTTGATCTGGTTGATTTTCTGTGAATTTTCTTAAAACATGAGTATGAGTAGAAATATAATAACGACGCGGTTTTCTTCGTCTTTTATTGTTCGTACCGCAAGGGAATGGAATAATTTGCCTGTGACGGTGTTCCCACCTAAGTACGACGTAGGAGAGTGAATAGGCATTTACTAAGTTAGTGTGTCCAACATCTTAGACATCATCTCCACTTTACAACAGGTGGGATCGATGTCAAGCATTCTATTTTTGTATAAAAAAAGAATAAAAAACAAATTCAAAAATCTTTCATTATTCACTTCATGTACGTCAATTACAAACATTTCGCAAGTGCTCCCGTACTAGGTGGACAAACTAGTATTACTGAGTACCCCGCTATTATACTAATTGGACAGAAAATAGGTAAAATAAGCAAGTGAACTTGATAGATGTAAGTAGGAAGAGAGAGAGAGATGTAAGAGAAAAGTAAAATTAATGTCCGCCTATTCTGCACCAATCCACACTGTAACAGAATGGCGGAGTAAGCTGCAAGCCTCGAGACACGAGAACAGACCCATGCTCAGTATTGGGCTATTAATAGGCTGAAATCATTCGATTTATTCTAGAGAAGGTGAAACTAATTCTCTAATGAAATTGTCGTGTTGTCTTCCACCCATTTATGGTCCACCACTGAGAACGGGTCGCTCCTTATACTGAGGAGGCATCGAACATACTCAACCATGCTGCTCCAATGAGCTCTGGTGAAGGTTCCCATATTCCTGGCCGCTAATATAATAAGGAAAACACAATACAGCGTTGCCTACGTTAAAATACCTGATAAAAAAAATTCATAGAGAATAAAAAACGTACAAACGAAGAATCATTATTTTAATTAATGAAGAAGCCATGAGTGATGTAATCTGCAGCTCCATAATAAGCGTACATATTATTTCAAGTAGGTGTATGTTTAAGGAAGATGAATTGGTTCATCTTCAAGTTATTGTTTTAAGGAGTTTTTTGCGGCACTTCTTAATATCAGAGCAAAAAAGGGCTGATACAGTATTGAATTCGTACTTAAGATCATTAATCTCAACCCATCATGGCCCACTATTGAGCACGGGTCTCTTTTCTGAATGAGAACGTTAAGGCCATAGTCCACCACGCTGGCCAAATGCGGAATGGCAGACTTCACACACATTTGAGTTTTGCAAACTCCCCGGCATGCAGGTTTCTTCACGATGTTTTCCTTCACCGTTATAAAGAGTGTCATTTAAATGCTTAAAACGCACATAACTCTGAAAAGTCAGAAGTGCGCACCCTGGTATTCAAACCCGGACCCCCGAGTAGGAGGCCAAATTCGTAACCACTAGGCTATCACCGCCATACTTAAGATACTCGTGACTATCAAGTAGATATATTATAATAATACGTAAGAGAATAAAAGCCGTATTGGGTCGGC
>DWJZ01007697.1:0-11896 GCA_018249125.1 Asbolis capucinus
ATTACAACACACAACATCATTCACAAATTCATACTCTGACATCCTTAATTTCATGAAGGAGTTAACAACCTTTCAACTTATTGATGTATTTTATTTTACACTTTTATAATTTATTGATTTTCATTTTAATACACTTTATGTATTTGTCACCAAGCAAATTTCAAAATGTATTTGTCACATGATTTACAAGTAAAACTGATAAAACAACAAAAAGTTTAACTTTCCTGTTTGCCACGGATTGCTAGGCAACGGTTTGTTATTAAACATTCCAGATCGAATTTGCAGCGAATATAGTATAGTTATCGTAAAATATATTTCAGCGGAACACGGGATTTTTTACCTGTTCGTAAGGAATCGCCTCAACTGGGACATGGTGAAGTACAGCCTCTACACCAGCTACTCCATCATACTGCACTCATTCGGTGAGTTTTTAAAAAGTAATATATAATATGGTTAAGATTAAAATTGGTAAGCACAAAAAAAAGTCGACGATACAAAAAACTTCTTCAAAGTAGAGGTTATGTGATTGAAACGTGTGATTAACGCACACAATCTGAAATTATGGAAAGCTATTTAAAAAAATTCGTCACTTTCTTTTGCGTCTAAAAACACTTATAACATAATATTATATATAATACATATGTAGTATTGTATTCGTTATAATTTAGAAAAATCAATATTAATGTATATTATTTCCCGATTTTCTTTTTTTATATAACATCAAATTTATTCGTATCGGAAATACAATCTTCAGACATTTCAATTTATAAAACTCATCTTTTGCATCGAGGCTTATTAAATGAACAAGAATTTAATTAATCCATTTATTAATTTAAAATACTACAGACATACAAACAAAAATCATAACACTCCTCTTTTCCATCGGGGGTTAATAAATTAAAAATAATTTAACAAATTCCCTTAATTACGGGATGCGTAACTTGTATAAAAGCTGAGTGTCGTTTCGTAAGGAAAGTGTTGAACTGAAACTTATGTACATTCGCGAACATTGTTTTCTAAATACGTTTTGAAAAGTTTCGCAAAATTTTCCTATGTAATACTTCGTTCCGAGTTCTATAATCGTGCTCGTCCATCCGAAATTCTCCTTAACAATACTGGGCTTGCTTACATGTAACAAGTACTGTAATAAAACTAAATTTAGTAAATTAATTAAAATTAAGTAAACTGACTTATTTTATTAAAAATAACTACATCTATACATAAATCGTTTTACGTCATAAATTCTTTAATTACTTAACCATTTATTCGTTACCATTCTCATAAATGGTGAAGTCAATACTGCATTGCTGCTAAATAATGACATCCTTGAAAACTACTTAAAGACTAATTTGACAAATTCATATTTATAATAAGTATATTCGATCATAATTCAATCCTCAATTTAAATAATTTATTCACTCTTACTTTACAAATGTTTCTTACAATTTTTTGCAACATTTTAGGTCTGTTTATAATACCCTAATCTATACTTTGTGAAGTAGGTTTCCGAGGAAACTGAGTTACAGGTCACCAATGCCATCCCGCAGACAGCATGAATGTAGTTACTTATACGTCTTACAGTCTTCTGTTCTGTTGAAAGTGTTTGTGAGTATAAGTGTGTTGTTGTTCAGCGTGTGTCAGTGTGTGTGTGTAGGTGTATGTATTTGAAGGTATTTATATGTATGTTGAGTCGTATGAGTGTGGTTGCATGAACGTGTGTGCGTGGTTTTAAGTTTAAATGGCAACTTATTATGCTGAAGGAAAGGTTATTGTACAGGAAACATTTGGGAAATGAGCTAGAAATTGTGATACAATCATAAGTAAAGAAGTGAAGTTAAAAATTAAACTTTAAAAATTTAAATAAGGCTTTCGGTGTCCTCATAGGTTAGCGTTTTTAAATGTTTTGTTACATTCTGTTTGCAAGCATAGGCTATTAGGAGATATACGTATGTTTAACATGTCACAACTAAGTAAAAGCGCTTTTAACAAATTTAACCAATCACAACTCAGTAAATGCGCTTTGATGATGCATATTTAAAAAATGCTTAACTTTAGGTTACAACGTCGGTGAGTATCGTTGATGAATACCGATTTCATATAAACAAAGGTTCAAGTGCTCCTCGTTAAGTTCATCCGGACCAAGTACTTATCTATTGTGCCACTTGTCACGTGTAATCAAGCCAACATGGCTTATATAACGTATGTTTTAAAGTATCTTATATTTTACAGTGTTCAATAAGTTTAATGAATAATTGGAGCTTAGTTGAATATGGTTTAATAGCCCAATCTTGAGCATGGGTTTCCTCATACTGAGGAATCCTAAAGCAAACTCCACCACGCTGTTCCAATGCGGATCGTTGGAGAATGTTCTTGCATTGGATACTTGAAAAGGGTGTATCTGAAGTGTTACTTGAATGAAAGATATCATGACATAATTATGAAATTCGCTGAAAAATTATAAGCATTACTCTATTACATGTTTTCATTAAAATATCTTTTAACCCACTAAGAGTACTAATAATTACCTTAACTTCTATTTCTTTTAGATGTAGTTAAAATTATCTATTTCTTAATTTATTTTCAACTGGTTTCTGTCCGCGGCTATTTACATAAAAAGTAGTCTATATGTTATTACAGAATACAGTCTATGTCTAAGTCAAATAACATTTAGATCCTTCAGTATTTATTGTGTGAAAAAAGAGCAATTTTCCATCCATTCTCACAAACTTGTTGATTTATAATATTAGGAACACAAACGTTCGTTATCATTGCAAATAAAACTACTTGCAATGATGACAATGTCTTTAACAATATGTACTTTTAAAATATATCTGAGAAACTAATTATATTTTTTACAAGCTGTTATTTAACTTGCAGTGTATATTTGTATATTAGTTTGTTAGTATTTTTGTATATTTGTTTGTTACGGGTCAAACCTTGCAAGCTTAATTAGACCCACTTCCTCTTACACTGCGGAGCGGAAATTTTGCATAAAATTTTCATCCTGATGATAATGCGTTTTTATGACAAGCATGACCTGATACTACGTTCAGGATTGGCTCCAGACCAGGGAACTCCTCAACAGTTATGAAATTTCGTGTATTTCTTAGAATTATGAATCTATAATTAAAGCTTGTTTATTAAATATTTCTATTAAACCTTGTTCCTTTAATTTTAGGAGCAATTTTCTCCATAACTGTTCTGAGTCGGAAGCTGCAGATAGACGACTCTTTGCTCTGCCTCATCTCCGTCAGCAGCAAGTTCGTTGGCTCCATATGGACCGCATTCGTCAAGACTGATATTGAAATGTATATAAGTAAGTAGCTTTTTTACCACTTGACCACAAACCTGCCTGATGGTAAATGGCGATGAAGTCTTAGAAGCTGTTTTACCGCTTGACCACAAGCCTACACAGCCACACAAAGCCACAAGATACGGTCTTAGATGGTAACGCGCACTGATTTAGCAAAAACCTATTCACTTCTCCTGAAGACATTTACATTGTAATCGAACGGGATTACGCAGGCAACTTATTCCAGTCCTTCGCGGCATGTTTGAGGAGAGAAAACGCAAAGCTCGATGTTCGTATGAAAATGTTTACGACAAAGAAATGCATACGCGACGATCCAAACTACGTCACATAATTTAATTTTATTTTACTAACATACATAATTTTACGTATGGATCTTTATAAGAACATTATAACCTATCCAAAAATATATAATAATAATATATTTATATCAAAACGTTCGCGCAACAACGCATGGAATTGTAATATTGGGCAGCGTCAATTTTATGACCCCGAACATAACTAAGTTTGATACCTATTTATATATTTATTTAAGGAATAAAAAAATAAAAATACTTAAAAAAAAATCATTTAATGTATTATATATATTTGTTAATTTCATCCCGTAATATTGACTTTCGTATTTTGGAGTTTTGAGATTGCTTTGTATGGAGTTTTACCATAGTGCCATAGTGTGTTAGGTCGTTCGACGATGGAACAGGAATAGTAGATAGACAGGTATATTAGATCGTAGCTAATATAAGTCGATTCTAAATCATCAACTAAATAAGCTGTTGCTGGTTGATTTTAATTTATACCTTTCTAAGATAATTACACAGACGGACAATTATGAAATTACGTTTGTTAAATTTTCCATCGTTCACTTTAGGCATTGGTTTAATTTTGTTTTTAAAGGGACTATTTATTGTTAACTTTTGACTTCCGTTAAATTACCTATTGATCCCTAAGACGAAATAAACAGTTTTTATTTCATTTCCACGGAGGAGGAGTACAGAAAGCTACCTTGTTGAATAAAAATGCATTGAAAATACATAAAATTACAAAATAACGTTACACATACATTATGAATCATAATTAACGGTTGCGTTTCAACTAGGGTTGCCAACTCTTTTTTGTTTGAATATAGTATTAAAAAAATATATTAAATATATAGTACGCTTGAAAAAATAAAGTATTTTATGAAGAGAATAAAAAACAGTTACATTTGTAATTTATTTATTTAAAAAAAAAAAATGTTTCACGCACCCGCATATTACGTCAGTCAAACGAAAAGCACATTATGGGATGATTTTTTATTACTTTTAGTGTTACAAAATATATACACTGATATATTTACTCAAATACAGTATTTTCATGTACTATACATATAGTTCTTGAACGGTGTATAATATGGAGTCCCGCAATACAGTAGGTACAATACTAAATAATATAGTACGGTTGGCAGCCCTAATTTTAACTTCAGGCAGGATCTTTATTGTAAATAAATAAGGCATTTTGTATTATATATGCTCACGTCTCTGTAAATTGGACCATATAATGAAGTCAGCTATAAAGATTACATACAATTATCATCAGAGAATATCACCCATTATCTAAACAATTCCTATCACACGTCTTGATAGGTTGGAATAAATTTTACAAGAGATTAAAAATATATATTAAGACCTTCGAGACTGGAAAATAACATACATATATATATATATATATATATATATATATAAATGTTTGTTTATGAGTTGGTTTGTTTGTCCTTTATAGGCTCTGAAATAGTAGGATAAAGACCACTGATGATTTTGATAAAATCATGTCGATCGGACTCATAGTTACTGAGTTGATGCGTAGCAACGCGCGGCGGGTTCAGCTAGTAGGAAATAAAAACAGTTTTAGGTCAAAAATAAAACCTATATTCGCTCTCAAAGCGCAGTATCTGGAAGCAAACCAAATTAATTTGGAGTTTTTGTTATTTATTTTCCATTTCAACGAAATCAAACGAATTATGTAATTGGTATAGACCAAAATCATCTAGAACTAGTTGTATTCGGCACGCGTTGCTACACATCAACTCAGCAATTGTGTCCGATCGATATATGTTGGTACCAAAACATGTTCCAGAGAATTCTGAACTGGTTTGCTAAGGACATCTGTACTCTCTCTCCTACCATTTCAGAGTCTATAAATAACAAAGAAATAAACTGACAAAAATAAACATTTTTGTATACATATTTAGATTTTATTCCCGTACAGGTCAAATTTTAGTCAGTGTTCCCGTTCGATTACATTATAAATGACTTCAAATCAAGCTAATTTAGCTTTTGCTAAATTAGCACGCTTTGCCACCTAGACCAAATCACTGCTTGTCATCAGGCGGGATTTTGGATAAGCACAAAAAAAAATAACATTAGGACAAGTATACATATATTTATTATCAAGAACATAAATACAAAGTTTCATACTTTTACCAGTAACAACGAAAAATAAAATCGTCTTTTGAGTCCTATTTTAAATTTGTCTCCATTTTTAATAACGTAACCAATAGGATTCACCTGACTGGCTTCAACCCGCCTAGGGCCCACTACTGAGCATGGGTCTCTCGTCATACTGAGGAGGCCTAGAGGACACGTTGTGGAGTAGACACCCTACGCCCATTCGGATTGGTGGAGAGCTTAGTGGCGAAATCAGATGTTGGAAGCTTTTATCCCACCCACATGACATGTTTTAACTATTGCTATCTTTTGAAAACTGGGATCTACGGCTTTACGTGCTCTGGGAAGCACGGAAGCGTTCATACATTTTTTGCCACTAGCCATCCTCCTACCGACCACGTTCCCTGTTGCGTACCTTTTTCGACTGGTTACAATCGAAACAACCGCCGGGCTATTAACGCTTCGTAGGACTTTAGGATACGTTTTTATGAAAATATACATATATACATATATGTGTCTTCACACTCAGTACTATATATACTAATATACACACACTTTTTATATTTACAGTTCCCCTAGCAGAAATACTCAACGCAACAACGTTTACATCACTCCGCTCGATATTAACTAAGTTGGTGGAGAAACAAGAAATAGGTAAGAGTAATGAAGGAGACCATAAAAAACATATGTACATAAGAACATAGCTTAAAAGTTAGAAAGTATATGCTGATAATGCTGAAGAAACCCAAAAAGGAAAGAGAGAAAAAGTTTACGATAGAAGAATTACGAATTACGATACAATGTAATACGAAAATTTTGTGCGTATTTAGAATTAATTACAACTTGTTTTGATGAAGAAATGAATCAATTGCTTGCAAATAAAGAAAAGCGTCACGGAGAAACCTATCTACTATCACTTATACCCAGAGTTCTTAAAGACGTATCAAAGCTGCCTAGAACATTGTGAGAGGAGATCCAAATGCAGCAGTAGGAGTATATGTTGAGAATTCTTCCGTCGTTTCTTGTTCTCTTAACTATGGCACCTGTCGGAAACGGTGGAAGCTTCTAAAAAATGAAATTTAAAATTCTCTAAAATCTAAATTACTTCATCTTGAAGTACATATATACAAATATATGAATAATATTTTATCTTGAAGTAATTTAGACGCTGCAATTGACTGTACTTTTCAAGATTTTTGTTAATAAGCATTTTGTATTCTTATTTAATCATGTATATATATGTACATTGTTTTATATGTTTACAATATAACGTGGTTTTCTTTCTCTATTTCAGCTAAAGTGAACTCGCTGTTCTCTCTAACTGAAACATTAGCTGCTCTTGTCTTCCATCCATTCTACTCATGGTTGTACATGGAGACACTACAGGTGTTGCCAGGATCTGTGTTTCTCACAAGTGCAGCGCTCATCGTACCAGCTGCTATTGTATTAATGTAAGTTATTTCTTAAAAACTGAT
The DNA here is from genome assembly GCA_018249125.1 of Asbolis capucinus. Taxonomy (NCBI): domain Eukaryota; kingdom Metazoa; phylum Arthropoda; class Insecta; order Lepidoptera; family Hesperiidae; genus Asbolis; species Asbolis capucinus. The sequence goes on from DWJZ01007697.1 coordinate 7,209, forward strand.
AGATACAGAAGTCATATCTTTGCAATATCCAAAAGCGTAGCTTGAAAGTTAAGTTAGTAAAAAAACACAGACTTTATTGGATGTAAGCCAATTGTTTAATAATGTAAACCTATTCACTCGTGATGCAGATTTCTATTGGGACACCGGCGCTGACAACTCATTCCTGTTCTTAGAATAAAGAATAAGAAACATTTATTCGACGTGAAGCTTCAAATATGGGTTTTAAGATACATAAGACAAAACTATTGTTTTAATTCGGTATTGTAGCAGTCGAAGCACACAACGAATAGGGAACGTCCTTAGAAACACAAACAAACAGCACCATAGATTTGCTTTTAAACTAAATGACTTAATTAATTGGAAAGTAATACTCTAATAGGCCTTTAACTAAGTTACTATCAACATTTTACCATCGAAGAATTCTTCACCAATTACAGATGGGATGTTAGCAAGTGTTAACTTATTCAACATAAAAAAAACTCATATGTTTACGTAAAATAGTAACATAACTCCCAAACAAAACAGAATTCATTTAATCAGGTCATTCACAATCTATAAAGAAGATGTGTTCTCCTAAATCTCATTGGGTTACATTCTCGTGTCATTTATTAAAGTGCAGCAATGTTTTATGGCCTTCGTGTATAATCTTATAATAAAGTCCCAAAGCTAATACGTGACTTGCCTGATCAAGCTATCATGAAACATGTGAAAGCACAATTTGTAGACAAATATTTCTATAATATAGACGAATTTGTAAACGGCAAAGACACACGTTCTGCTAAGATTATTACTATAATCAATGTCTATTTCATGTAGACAGAAGTTTTGGTGTCTTTCTCATCTGAATGATTAAGCGTAATTTTAACATTGTCTAATTCTAAATTATCTTCAACCAGCCTATTGACCGTTTTAGCTAATAAGTTATGTCAATTTAGTTCTAGGTCACATATATATTAACTTGGATAAATAAATTGCTCTATAAGGTATTGGTAAAATTACGCCGCAGTAAAGGCGCTTCAGTCTACATCAGGCCATTACTCGTCCTAACTTCTTGTGTGCTCGAACTCTAATTAAACTTTAACTAGTTAGATTAGGGTCTGATCTGGCGAATTTAGCTCCACGTACGAGCTTCGTTTTATTGAATGGCTGGACGAGCTGTTTGATTTTGGATTTAAAGTTTGAAGATTGAGTTAGAGTTTATAGTGCGCGTGCTTTTGATTTCTAATTAAGATTTTATGACTGCCATAGAGTCATATAGATGTTTATCAATATTGATGCAAGAGGAAGTGTTAAACTAAATTCTGTATGTACCGTTCGTTTGTACTTTCGTGAAGTAAATTTTAATTGTTACCAACTTGACTTCTGTTAATTTAGCTGTTAGTTCCTTCGATGAAGAAATTTAAGTTTGACTTCGACTATCATTTGACATTGAGCGTTGGGTTCAAAGCTTCTTCATCACTTCATCATTAACGTCCCGCGAAGGATTGGAATAACTTACCTGCGTCAGTGTTCCTGCCCACATACATATGATGTAGGAGTCTTCAAGAGAAGAGTGAATAGGCATTTACTACGTCAGTGTGTCTAACATCTTACACATCATCGCCATTTTCCATCAGATGTGATCGATGTCAAGCATTAACTTAGCTAACTCATTACTTTTTTATTTAATATAAGCTCTTAAAAATATAAAATCTACTTATTTTTTCAGCTCGTTCTTCGTCCAGCATCGGATACAATTGCGAAATGCTAGAAAAAACGCTTTGGAAACAGAAGACAAGAAAGAGGCACAAGCGATGAAACCTCCACCGAATTCTTATATGCCAGAATAATTAAGTGAAGAAAACAAGTTTAAATTATTGGAATTACCGGTGAAATTATCGATTTTGACCGGTTCTACTGTGCATAACACCAGATTAATTATTTTTTAAGAGTTAAAAAAACATTTTATTTTGTATAATGTTAGTTATAAAAGATTGTCGATTCTCTGTTCCCGTTCGATTATAATGTAAATGTCTTCAAGTATGAATATTCTACTAAGTTAGGTTGCCACTTACCATCAGGTGGGATCGCAGACAAGCGCCAACTTATTTATGGTAAATAAAGTTTTGTTCCAAGTAAACAGTAGTATACCGCTTCGGCGTGAATGTAAAGCTTCTTATTGACTGGTTCATCATCAAGATTACCCAAAACTGTCACTGCTGGACTCAGGTCTCCTGTGAAGGGTACAGGCTATGTGAAGGATATAGGCCATAGTCCATCACAATGACCAGCTGATGCTCTGGTGGACTTTACACACCTGGGAACTTTATGGAGGAATCTAAGGGTTGGAAGTTTCCTCACGTTGTTTTCCTTAACCGTAGCAAGTGATAATTAACTTTTAATACGCACAGAACTTTGAAAGTAAGAGGAGCGCACAGGATAGTACCCTAGACCTCCCATACGAAGGACCAACGTTCTAACCGCTAATCTATGACTCCATTTATTGGCTGATTCATTTGAACTAAAAGGTAATTGTATTGGGATCTAAAGAAGAAACTTTTCATTGCCAACTTAAATACCAAATCCTTATAACCGAGAGGAGAAAACAAAGATGAAGGCGAACACATCCACATTATTAAATATTTAAGATACAATATTAAAATACAATTACTGTGTTATATTGCTTAAAATGCTTAAAATAAGGTAAAATATTGATGATAAATACAATAACACAAAGTATTATAGTCATCAAAATGTTTTATTTACATTTATTTTTACACTTTACCATATTTGCTTTGAGCACGCTTAAATTACCTTACCAAACAAATTTTAGAAAATATTTGATTTTATTTTCGACAACTCTTCTACAATCAAACTTTAATGAACTGAATAATATAGTTTATCATATATGTTTATATATTTTGCAATTAATCTACAGAAATAAATGTAAAAGCGTTCGTTTTTTGTAAAAAATCTGTTATTGTTATATTTATAAACTTCTTACCATAGCTAGAAAAGTAATTTCAATTTAATCATATATAATATTCTAGTCAGTTTTATTACTCATTTATTTCTCATATATTCTGTTCTGTTTTTCTATCTTTTAAAGCTGAACCGATTGAAGTAAGCTTAACGGAACTTATAAAGTTTGGTACATTTAATTCACAATAAAAAAATATATGTGAATTACAAAAACTCCATCTCAAAGCTACTAGTTTCATTATACTTCTGGTTTGAATTAGATTCGGAGATAGGAAAGAATTATTAATATATTTACGAAAAAGGTAATTCAAATCTAATAGAAAAAACAATTTCCTTAAATAAAATTGATACCAAAAGCTTACGTGTATAGTCGGATTCGACTTAAAAGCAATCAGGCTATCATAACTCCTGAAGAAGAACGTCGGATATGTCTGCATCTAGTAGGACGAATCCGACTATATCACATGAGTTAGCTGTTAGTAAGAAATATGTATTCACTGACGAATCTTTCTACACTATTGCTTTGATAATTCAACGTAAAATTTAAGTCCATTCTAATTGAAGTTCACTATGAACAAAAACCCCTAACAATACGACCATGGTTATTTAATTACTGGGGATATTGACAAGTAGCTCTCAAAGATTACTAATTGGCAAAAATCAAAATGGCTGGCAGGGTACGCCCTTGGGAACACAATTATACTGAGGGCTTTTCAAATATCGCTCATCCTTACTGTTTATACAACGAATTAGGTCTTTATGAAAACGTTTTAGTTGTTGTGTAGATTCAAAATAGCCTTGTGATTTAGAAGCTTGTGTTTTTATCCGACTTAAAAAGATTTATAACCGACTAAAACGATTTCGACAACATTTTTAACCGAGTTACAAAAATATGTTTTACTTTTTAATGTGAAATTTTTATGCGTATTGAATTTTATGTGTTTGTTATAATTTGAAAACTGGTGCTTATAGGTTTTGAGTGGTCTTTAATAATGTGAATCTTATTGCATATAATTAATTGTTAACCGACTTCAAAACAGGAGGTGGTTTCTTTGTTCGAGTGGTTGTCTCATGTTTATTCATGGATAACTTCGTTGCTTATGAACCGATTTTGATAATTCCTGTTTTATTGGAAAGGAGATATTTCCAGGGTAGTCTCATAATAAGGAAACCAAGATCTAACAATAGTATTCTAGATGAATGGAGGGGATGTTTCTAAATACGTAGAGGCTATTAGTGCGTTTGTTCATTTTTTCGTTAAGTATTTTAGCACTATAATTTAATGAAGAATCTAATGGTATCCGCAGACAGTCCGTGGAACTCCTCGGACTTATAGCGGTTGCCTTCTGGTTGGCCTTGATTAATTTATATTTATAAGAACTCGATACCTTCATTACTATTGTCATTAGGTATTTGTTGTTAGGTTAGGTAGTTGTTACTACTGTCATTAGGTATTTGTTGTTAGGCTAGGTAGTTGTTACTACTCTCATTAGGTATTTGTTGTTAGGTTAGGTAGTTGTTACTACTGTCATTAGGTGTTTGTTGTTAGGTTAGGTAGTTGATACTACTGTCATTAGGTATTTGATGATGAATAAGGACAATTAAGGGAATCTCTTAACAGTTAACAGTAGCTTGCATTTTGGCTTAATTCATTAATATTGATTAGAACTTTGCACCTTAAGGGGTTATCACAGACGATTTTCATTTTTTTAAGCAATATTTTCACT
>DWJZ01007698.1:0-11896 GCA_018249125.1 Asbolis capucinus
TGGAGCCAATCCAGAATGCAGTATCAGGTCATGCTTGTCATAAAATTGAATTGTCTTTAGGATGAAAACTTTATGCAAAAAATCCGTTCCGTAGTGTAAAAGGAAGTGGGTCGAATTAATCTTGCAAAATTTGACCCGTAACAAACAAATATATATATATGTATGTATATATATATATATATATACTACTACTATACTAACAAACTAATATACGAACATACACTGCAAGTTAAATATGACATTCGAGTTCATACCGAGCACTCGGCCGAGAGCACTGTTTTTGTTCCACCTTCAACAATCTTATCTATCTGAATAAATCTCTAGTCGCTGTACCAAATTCAATCAAAATCTGTTATGTATTTTAAGCATTCTGGTAGCAGGAGAACTTGAGTTGTCCAAAAATCCGCATTGGAGAAGCGTGGAGTATGCTCTAGACCTCAACAACGAAGACCCATACACATTAATAGCCCATGAATGGGTTGAATATTTTGAATCTCTTCAATCCTCCTGCCAATGTCACCTAAAGGACAGAATAAAGCATCGCGAGGCGCGTCCCGAATATAATTAGATCGAACACAATCCGCCTTCAATCTGAAAAGTTAGGGCTTATGGCTTATCGATATAAATGTATTTTGCTCGCACTTTGCAAGTAATTTGTTTGAAATGGGCCCCATTTTAATGTCTAATTCCTAAATAAGCTGTGTACATTTCATTTTGTAGGTAGGTAACTATTTTTTGTATAGCATTGATAGACCAGTGGTTTGAAAGTTGGTCTCCAGAACGATAACTTGTGAAGTTGTGTGTGTATCAGCAGTTATAACTTGTTTCGGTGAAGGAAGACATCTGAAACCTATAGTCCTGTGAGTTTTCCAGTCACAATTCAAATTCTCGAAGGTGTGTGAAGTTGGCTAACGTAGTAGACTATGGCCTATACCCCTCACATTGTGAGTGGAGACCCGAGCCCAGTAGTGGGATATGCAATGATGATAATGAAAAATCTTTTGTACGATACATAAAAAAACGACTACCCATATTAACGGTAATAGCTGGTTTAACTTACGGCTCTCGAACAAGAAGCCTGAATGTTTGAATCCTGCGCGGACAACTAATTTTCTAAATTAATATCAGACTTTTTTTTATATTCAATAAATTAGTGCTTGACCACTATATAAAACAAAATCTATTATTGTAATAAATTATAGAAATATGGCTTTATAACGCTTTTTTGATCATTTATTATGAAATAAAATACCACATTTTCTTATAATACCATGTTTATAAAAGTCGTATCTGTACACCGCCCATCCTTAATTCATCGGATCAAGGACAGCATGTTATGAGACGACTATGAAAAACAGTGTCCATTCAATATCGTGTGGAGGGCAAAATAGTAATTGCGACATAGAAAATCTTCCTCGAGCTTGTAAAGAAAATTCTATCCAACAAATTTTCCCTTATGCCGTAAATAACTAGCTGAAGTGACGGTAGCGAAGCGAAGCAAAAAAAAATATAGCAAATTTCCTTCGGAGCCAAGATATTCGATCTCGTTCAGAACCTGGGGTTTTTACAATGTGAATTTCAATAAATTTGCCTAGCTAGACACTCTACGTTCAAAATTGGGCCTTTGTTTTATATCATAGAGTTAATTGTCATTTATGTTGCGACTTTTCGAAATATTATAAAAATTTGTTATATAAAAATAGTTTTGGCAATTTTCATAAGCATATCACAATTATAAAAAATTGAAGTTTGTGGTTTTTCGGATTAAGAAAAATATTTTGGAAAAAAAATGGGAAATTTGGGATTATACATATATATGATGTACATATATACGAGTATATATTATAAATTGAAAAGATATCAGGGTATCGGTAACTTCACTATCTGTATGCTACTAATATTATAAATGCGATATTTTGCAAGGATGGATGGATGTATGTTACTCCTTCACGCAAAAACTACTAAACGGATATGAATGAAATTTTGCACAGAGATACACCGTAGTCTATACAAATACTAATTATTAACATACAAAGCGAGCGACGCCGCAAGTGAACCAAAGTTTACATAAAAACTAGTGACCGACTATAGCTCATTGGCGTAAGCACTAAATTTTAACTAAAAAGTAATTAACGCAACATCTGAATCCTACATTAGCCGTGGCCTAACGTATGTACACTAGGCCGGTTGTTATTTCTGATTCATGTGTGAGATTGTATAATTATGGTTTGATTGTATGATATGATCGCCCTAAAATGCTTCTATACCAAACTATACTAATTGATACACTTGTCATTTAATCTGCCAATGGCCGTCGCTGGGCTGGGTCGAGTTTCTTGTGCCAAAGTATGTATTTAAATCCAGCGAAACTATTAAACAAAATTTAAAAATATAGAGTGCTCATATACAACATATGTAATTATAAAAATATTTAAATTTCGTGTAGTAATATATCATGTAATTAATATTAAACAATTTATAAATTAAGCTAATTTTTAATTTGTCATAGATCATGCTACATAATAGAACAATCATTCCGATGAGAAGTCGTAGGACGTTGATAAGATGGCATCTGAAACCGGATCAAAAACTGGAACCACAAATGTATGAAAGTGGCAAGGTATGTTATATAACAATATGATTGGTCGGCAGACTAAAAATATATTGTCAATAAAGTAAAACACATAAATCAAATATTTGTATATTTTTAGAAGCTGTACCCGGCGTATCAACTCATCACTCATGTGTCCGATCCATATAATTTCGGAGCCAAAACCTTTTTCAGAGAATTCTGAATAAAGTTGCTAAAGACATCAGTGCTCTATCTTCTATTCCAAAATGTATAGAGGACAAACAAACAAGCTCACAAATAAACATTGATTTTTATATACATATACAGATTACATCGAAAATATTAATTTAAGTTAATAAATTGACCGACTTGAAAGTCAAAACTGTTCCTTTAAATTTCTAATGCGTCCCAATTCAACTTTAACATTTTCATATCTCGCGACATTCTAAATGACTTGAGCGTTACATACATACGATGTCAAAGGGAACCTAGAATTATATGCGGCAAATTTTAACATAATGTGTCTATTTTCATAACAAACATTAATTAAATATTTGATTTGGCAAATTGATCATTAATCCCGTTATCGTAACTCAAAATCCCACTACTGAGATCGGATCTTCTCTCACAATATGAGCGGTATGGATAATAGCCACCACGCTGGATAAGTGCGGATTGATGGACTTCACACACCTTTTATAAGTTTAATTGAGAACTCTCAGGTGTGCAGGTTTTCTCACCATGATCGTAGCAAGGTCGGTCTACTGGTTAGTGAACCTGACTATTAATTATACCGGAGGTCGTGGGTTCGATTCCCAACCAGGTCAACGTTTTCTGTAATGAACAGGATTGTTGGTTCTGTGTGTCTGGGTGTGTAATAAAATATCTATTTGAGTATGTATTTAAAAGTATATATGTATGTTTATCAGTTGTCTGATCACCATAGTACAAGCTGACGCGTAGTTTGGGATCAGACGGCCGTGTGTGAGATGTCCAAAGATATTTATTTATTTAAGTTCTGTATTAGTATTTAATCAACTTCTGTTACGCACATAACTTTGTAAATTAGATGTACGCGCCGCAGGATTTGAACCTAGGATCTTCCGTTCAAAGACAAACATTCAAACCTATCACTGCTCATATCATATTAGTATATATTAGTGTTAAAACCCTGAAGCCGCAAGTATAGATTTAAGACTCGTTCATTAAAATTAGTGTCCTATTTAACATAAATCACAGGACTAGGTCCATATATGTGATGTTATTTACGTTAGATACAAGTACATATGTAACTCTGTCTATGTGTTAACTTTTCATGCCTAAGCTACTGAACCGATTTTGATGAAACTTGGTACAGCAGTAGAATAGAAATTCAGAAAAATCATAGGCTACTTTTTTCGCGAAAATAGGCTTGACGGGGTTGGAATTAGCGAAGAAAGTTAGTATGGAAGTTCTCCGTTATCGAAGTTTTTATTCATGCACTAGATGTGATATTGACTGTGTGGGTGAAGACAGGGGGGTGAACCAAGCTTAGCCGCAGAAAAACGCTAGATATCAATAAAGTTAAAATAATATAAAATCCTTTTTAACGTCAGTGTTTTATATTCCTGAATAGCACGTGACTTTTTAGGTTTGATCTACCAGCACTAGATTTAATTACTAAGGGTGAATCTTCTTTTACCTACGACGGCAAATTTCTACAGCTTTTAAAAGAAATTTCGCCCCGTGCACAAAAGTTCCGTTTGAAACAAAAGAGCGGAATGAAAGTTTCTCTAAATAAAACATGGCATGTGACGTGTTCAAATATTTACTCGCGAAAGCACAATCCAGTGGAACTCATTGTGTTTGTGTCTTTATTATAAATCCAGTTGTCTCCGGGTTTCAAATGTGGAATTGTGAATCTGTTTTGAAATTTTTGAAATAAATTTTCCTGTCGTTGTAGTGTAGTGTTAGAGTGAGGAATGTGAGTTGTTTAGTAGGAGTATTGTCTTCACATTGTTTACTCCACGCTTTAGTTTGTGTACTGCGAAAGTTGGAAGTGTGTGAATTTTATAAATTTTATAAAAATTTCTTCGTGTTAAATATTTTTTGGCTGAATTTTTTTTTATAAATACAAGTATTCAACTATTAAACAGCCCGAGAACCTTCACATATGTATCTTTTCTGCGGATAAAGTACATCTGTTAGATTATGATCAGAGTGAAACTTTTACAACCCGGCGGTTTGTTTTCATTATGAGTGATGGAAAAAGCCAAAAGCGGGCTCGGTCGGTAGGATGATTGACCACTAGCAGAAATGTTAAGCTGGCAACAGCACAGTCGATACCATGATGGGTGGCCGTTGGTGGCAAAATTTCATGAACGCTTCCATGCTATTATTGAGCCCACGTAGGTCGTTTCGTCACTTTAGACAACCTTCCTTTAGTTAGGTTAGTCAAAGAAATATATATTATTTTATTGAAAATATAATTTATGATGTCATTAATTCAGTAATCCAGTTAGTTTGTACCCATTTGAAATATTACTGCGAACACATATTTCCCTAATAAGTATTTAAAATGGAATTACATTAGGGAATAGGGGATTAACGCGATCCTAACTGGTTTATTCCTGTTCGGACTCGTTTATTATATTATTGTATAGGAGAAGTTATATAAAGAGCCTTCATATAAATATAAATCAATGTTTGTTTGTTAGATGTTAATGATTAGCAGATCAAAGGTATAAAAACGTGTTATAATTTATTGGCATTAGTAACAAAATTGCAGAAACAAGAATTATTAAAATATTTAAAAACACAAGCTTTAATTATACGAAGAAACACATAAAATTTCATTACTGTATTGTTGAGGAGTTCCAATCCGTCGTAGTATCAGGTCATGCTTATCATAAAAATGTATTGTCATCATGCGTTTGGATGGCAACTTCACGTAAAATTTCAACTCCGTAGTGGAATTGGGTCTGATTAGGCTTTGACCCGAACACTTAACAAACAAATATGCTAACATACAAACATACGAGTACTTAAGAAAAATAAACACATGCCAATTAAATATGATATTAAAAAAGTGGCTGGTCTAGCCTGGATGAGGACAGCAAGAGACAGAAATAAATGAAAGATATTAGAGGAGAACTTTGTCGAAGGGCTGCAAGCTGTTGCTTAAAACCAACTGCTTAAAAACAGCTAAGAGTTGCAAATAAAAAAAACTTTAACTTTTGAGTAAGAAAAATCAACAGCAACGAAGACTTATTTATTTATACAAACATACATTGTAAGTTAAATAAAAGCTTGTTAAAGAAACAATGCATCATATAACCTGTGGCATGAGGAATAATCGAGGAGATTTATATCTCTCCTAACGGGGTTTCAAAGTTAAGCTTGTGTTCGCCAAAGTTTTTAACTACAAGGAAGAAATACAAAAAAAAATATGTAATATAACATTTTTGAAATTTTTTTTCACTTGCTATTTCAGATTTAGTTTTAGTTTGAAAAAAATAATAATTACAAATATTACTTTTAATAAATTACAATTTTTTTTCGAAAGTGATATTTAATAAATTTAAATAGATTTTTAAACCAAAAAATACCTGACTCAAAAATTACACTGTATTATAAATTATAAATATCTTTGGACAACTCACACACGATCATCTGACCCCAAACTAAGCGTTAGCTTGTACTATGGTGATCACAACTGATAAACATACATAAATATTTTTAATTACAAACTTGTATAGATATTTACACCCAGACACACAGGACAAACATTCCTGCTCATCACAGAAAAGTTTGAACTGGGTGGGAATCGAACCCACGACCTTCGGTGTAGTAGTCAGATACACTAACCACTAGACCAACCGGCCTGTCATATAGCATATATGTCATATAGCACCAATATAACTTTTTAAAATTCAATACACATTAAAAAAATTCACTTATCAATAAAAATATCTTGTTCCCATATAAAAAGAAAACTCGTTTCCAAATAAAAAAAAATAAAACAAAACTCGTTTCTATATTTTCGTGTTCCAAAATGCAGTGCAGATTCGTCTAACAGCAAATAACGAATAGTCAAAGAGAATCACAGCCAGCTTGTTTCAGAAAATATATCTTCTTTGACACAGCGTCAATTCTACAAAGTTAGAGTGAACCAATCAAACCCATTTTTGACTTTTACAATTCCTTTTACACAACGGAAATAAGAAAAAGAGAAAATGCGCCTTGTAATCACAAATTTAAATACAAAAATACGGCAAATATATTCAGTACAGAAATAATAAATATCAAACGATTTTCTCATTTCAAAAAAAGCATTACCTATTGCTTTTAATATAGACGCGAAAATCAAGGATAGACGTTTGTTCTTCTGTCACGCATAAACTGCTGATAACATCTAAATAAAATTTGACACAATTATAAATTAGGTATAGTATGGAATAATATATTACCTTTTGTTAATATATTATACGAAACCGCGGACGGAAACTAGTTAAGTAAATGTAAGTCAGGTTGTATTGTAAACCGCCCCAAAAAGATTCAAAGATTCATCATTAAAACCCATCATTGTCCCACTACTGGGCTCGGGTCTCCACTCACACTGTGACCTGCACGCTGGCCAAAAGCGAATTAGTGGACTTCACAGCTTTGAGAACTCCTATGGAAAATTTCGGGATTGCAGGTTCTCTCACGATGTTTTCTTTCACCAACAAAAATTATACCCGCAATCAGCTTCTGATACGCCCATAACTTCAAAAATTCGATAAAGAATTTGAACCCAGCGTGTCCCGTTCGAAAGACCAACGCTTAAACCAAATAGACTAAACTCAAAGTCAAATCATTTATTTCATGTAGGCTTACAATGTGCCATAATAATGAGGAGAAGAAACGGCGAAAGAAACTCCTCAGCACATCTAGAATAAATTATAAAATAATAATACAAAATTATTGTAAAGAACAAAGTTGGGGGGAACCGGCTGCACACGCGTATTATTTCCAAGCATCCTTGTCATTACTTTCATTGATACTATAATACCCCTTTTTACGAGTCGGGATTTAATTTGCTCTTTATTTCCTACCACTAATTGACTCAAAGATCAGAGAGACGGAAAGATTTCTCACTATTAAAAACACATTTACGGTTCTTAACTACAGTGAAGCGAAACGAGTGCTCTTCGTTATAGCGATATCATCATCAACCTATCCCACTGCTGGGCTTACGTCTCCAGAAGTCCAGACCTTAGTCCACGCCGGCCAAGACCAGTTTAGTAGACTTCACATTCCATGGAGAATTTTATGAGAAACTTTTAGGTTTTCTCACGACATTTCACCGTGGTAATCAACGACTAAGTTGCGAACGTTATACAAAAGCTATTTAGCAAAATAAAATAATGTTATAAATTAGAAGTTACAAGTATTCTGACATCGCATGCGATTATTAAATCACAAATTGCGAAACTTGCCGCTTCTCGTTATGGTAAACGTTTAACGAGGGCTCAAACTTCTGATCTAGCTCCACTTCTTCGTCATAATTCAATTTTAACGTCTTTAGTCGTAACGGAACTTTGTTAAAAACAAAAACTATGTCATTTGAAGACGAATGTGTTCTTTCTGCTTTTGTTCTCTTTTCATTTTTTAGCTGACAGTGTAACGATTTGCGCTGATTGTAACTGCACGGTAACTGCAAACTCGATCGGAAACCCTATACATGACAGTGGCAAGATTTTGAAAGATTCCGTGCTTTCTGGGCTTAGTGGCCTAGGCAAGTTTTGTAACGTCTTGTGCCGAAGGCAGCTGACAAGTCTGGCGGCTTGTGAGTCAATTCTCTTCTCTTTCACTCAGTTCTTTAGACATCCTTCTCATTCCTTCTGTCAGCCGTCCTGAAGCGGTGAGTTGTTGGTGTAACTGGGATCAGTTGGTGCCGTTATTGGTCTCGTTTACTTCAGCAACTTCCCTTGTCTTAACACGCGTCTGCGAGTCTACATATTTATTTTCTGGCAGGCAACGCGTTAGTAAGACCCTAGTCTGGTACCATCAGGTGACCCGTCCGCTCGTATGCCTGGTTAAAACTATAAAAAAATATCAGTAGCTAAACCAACGCCTTCCAACCACATCTGCTTTCGTTTAACTTTGCTAATTAATTACTATTAACATAAACATTTCTTCAACACAAATACTTTTAACTTTTTTTTTTAACTCTATATTTTAACTTTCTGTCACTGAACGGATTCCTCAACGCATAAATTCTCCGAATATAAACGTAAAATTATTACCAAAAATAAAAGAGAATTTAATTTAATTTTCTGCTTTTCCACTTAGCAAGGGCAGCGTCTGATTCAGGCTTCCTGTTGTGAGACGATATCAGACAATGGGGCACTAATGGATGGTGCTACGCCCACTTTCCACAACACTTCCACTAGAGAGAAAATTCTTTTATTCATCCTCATTCGTTTGTTAATTATAGACTGAGTTCAGGATACTTTGTGTGTATGCAATGAGATAAAATATTTATTTGCAATTCACTTTGAAGTGTGAAACTTCAGAAACTACAGAAAAAAATCCTTTATTCAATGTCCTTTTTTATTATAGACTGAAGATTCAGGATATTATGTGTGTGTGCAATGAGATAAAATATTTATTTGCAACTCACTTTGAAGTATGAAACTTCAGAAACTGCAGAGTTCAGGATATTATGTGTGTGTACTTCTTAGAGTTCTCCATAAAGCTGTTGAAGATGAAGAAGTCTACCAATCTGTACTTGAGCAGTGTGGTGGACAGGACCCTTCACATTGTGAGACCGGAGACCAGTAGTGGGAGAGTTATGAGTTGCAATGGTGATTCTTCAAGTCATGAAAAATTACTAAGAGTAAAATCTTTATAGGCCTTATTTAATTGGCTCATAAAAAAGAATTTGAAATATCAAATATAATATCAAATGTAGTATTATGACATGTAAACGTAATTACGTCAATTTCATACAAATCAAACGTAAATAATTTATTGTATTAAGACTTTTTTAAGATTCTATCGTTTCGTCTCTAACTCTCTCTCACTAGCTTCGAAGTCAGCATAATGTTTAATCAGATTGTTACAAAAATATTAATATGTTAAAAACTTTTAATTGTCTTTCTGCCTTACATATAATATTATCTGTGAAATTTACAAATAAATGAATACAAGTCAAATTAAAGGCAGTAAAAAAATTCAAGTTTAGAAGTCACAAGAAAATAAATAGAACAGCTTTGGACATCATTAAATTTCTTTGCTTTATAACTTCTTAAGGATCAGCGTTTTTACTTACCGAGTAATTAAACCTTACCTTTTTAAAAACACACACACCACAGAACAGCAAACACAATTCAAATACTATTTAAATTTCGAACGCCGGTTTTCGAATCGGGCGTGCACACGGTGTCGAAGATCCCGCCAATTCGAATTTCGAATCCCGCGCGTTCGTCGTACCCGGGATTCGTCCGTCAACTGAGAATTAGGATAACAGTCACACGCTTTGCTCCAAGTTTCCACGCATGCGTTCTGTGGTCTCTGTCAGGTGTACTCCTTGGAAATAAGAAGTGAGTATAACTCCCTCTCTTGTTTTAGCAATCGTTTATCATAATGAAATTGTCGACTGAATCTTCTTCACTCTTGATTAGGAAATTTTGGCTGAAAAATTCTATTAAAGGAATATATGGGTATCTTAAAACCGCCTATTCAATAAGAGTATACAGTTTATGGATATGAACCAGATGGTGTATCCAAAATAATTTCTCGTTTGAAGATCCCTCATAATTCCGAATGTAAAATGACATATCTGAAACATTTCACAACTTCAAATTAAGAAGTTGCTGCCTTAGCCTTCCATATTTCTGTTGCAAATTGAATCACGTAGCTGGCAACTCGTTGTTGACCCCTGAAATTTCTCATTAGCGGTCATCACTTACCACCGAACACATCTGCACATTTGACGGCTTGTAGCAAAAAAAAATTAATTTAAATATCATCTAACTACATTCTTCATTAATATGTCTCTTCTCATATGGCATAGCGTATACCCCACGCTGCCCCAATTGGTGGAAGAGTTAACGGCATCTCAAGTTTTCAAGACCTCAAGACCGAAGGCTCCCAACAGGGCTTGATAGTTAGGAGCGCTCAAAATTCTTAGCCAGTAGCAGTCACTCATCCACTGACTGACCGCGCCGCTGGACTACTACTGGACGGTCTCTCTTCATGAGCTAGGAGGCCCAGAACATACTCCACCACGCAACTTCAATGCGGATTAGTACAAAAGCATTTTAATATGACCTTTCTCAAGAAGATAGTAGTACTAATTAGTATAAAGCGTAAAGTAGTAGTGTGTAGTAGTGAACCTGACTGCTACACGGAAGTTCGTGGGTTCGATTCCCACCCAGGTCAAACATTTCTGTAAAGAACAAGAATTGTTCTGTGTCTGGGTGTAAATAAGCATGAACTTAAATATACGTATGTATGTTTATCAGTTGTCTGATCACCATAGTACAAGCTAACGCTTATATATTTTTTTTTCAGTTTTAGATAGCCCATTTATCGAGGAAGGCCATAGGCTATATCACCACGCTAAGACCAATAGGAGCGGAGCAGCAATGAAGAATGTTTCAAAGTCCAGGGATTTTTTCCTAATGAGAGCAACCGCTGCGAGCGCCGCGTAAACGTAAAAACATGTATGTACATATGTGTGACAGAAACAAAGTTGCGGGTTAAAGTTAGCGTTAGCCCAAAGTGACTATTCCAAGCGGACGAAGTCGCGGGCGAGAGCTAGCTAGCTTATCTATAATCTGTACCATTATTGCCCAGTTAACCACATACGTTAGCTACAGAAATAACATTGATTATACAAAACATCGTACCCGCGTATTCCCTGGATATCTGATGTTTAAACCGATTTGCGCCTCATGCGATCGTGTAGAATGAAGATTGCTATGTAGATTGCTTTTACTAAAACCTTGTTAGTTAATACGACCGCCGGGCTACTTTAACACCGGAAATTAATAAAAATATAAACGATTCTAAATTATGTCTAATATTGCAGTGAATTTCAGTGATAGTTTAGTTTTGAACGTTGGTCTTTCGAACGGGAGGTGTCGGGTTCGACACGTGGTTAGTGAACCTGATTGCTTTACCGATGGTCGTGAGTTCGATTCCAACCCAGTTCAAACTTTTCTATGATGAGCAGGAATGTTTGTCCTGTGTGTCTGGGTGTAAATATCTATATAAGTATGTATGTATTTAAAAATATTTATGTATGTTTATCAGTTGTCTGATCGCCATAGCATAAGCTAACGCTTAGTGTCG